>JAECUM010014411.1:0-67367 GCA_016617855.1 Megalonaias nervosa
AGAGACAGAGACAGACAGACAGAAAGACAGACAGAGACGAAAGAGAGAGAGAGAGGCATATGAACTAACGCTTCACAAAAGTGGAATCAGAGAGCAAGAAAAGATGCTAACATTTTATCATAAACGCGATAAATGAATTTCTGGGACTTTTAGTTAATGGATTTTTCCGAGTTATGCATACACATATTCTGTTTCATTGGAATCCAGAAATACATTCTATCATAGTAATAGGTGCAGGATATTGCATACACGTATTCTGTTTCATTGGAATCCAGAAATACATTCTATCATAGTAATAGGTTCAGGATATTCTATATCTGAATTTAGTGTTAGCTGTTTATAAGTGCTGAGAAATGGCTTGGTCTGTGAAAAGTATATGACCAATAATTAATTTAATGAGAGTCTTTGTTGTAATATATAAATCGTTGAAACCGAAGTTGTTGAACCTTTATTTTCTGTGTACATATATCAAAAATGTTACAAGTCACCAATATCCACATCAGATACAAGCTATGCATAAGTAGCGGAAAGTTTGATGTTTATTGTGGTAAAATAAATGAATGCAGAATCGGATCACGATCAAGCCAACCAATACTTCACCCGTTTGATTAATGAACTGGTTTATCAATGCTCTGCTACTATATCGCGCATACTATATATCACTTTTCATTTCTGCTATGACAACTATTCAATGACTATCTTCTACATTCGATGGTAGGCTATTAGTTTGAATAAATATGAAATATTCACATGGACGAAACGCTGATACATGAAATCGATCATACGGTTGCAACAATGAAAATACAATATCTGGCAGTTAACCAAAGATTATTCCTTGTAAGGTCTCCAATTAATTGCATAATTATATTTCGTGCATTTATATCGCGTTTCTCTAAGGCTACGCTACTTCAGTTAAACACCTTGTTGATGCAGTGTGTCCATCTTTTGGTGGGGATAGTCTAAAACCCTATTTAATCTTATAGTGTATTAAGATGTGTATTGAGTGATGGTGAACACAAAATGATATACGTTAAATATCACATATATCCAAATATTTTGGAAGATTTTTTATTTTGTGCCTGGAGGAAGAACATTTTAGCCACAGTATTTGTGTTCGAAAGAAAACATTTAGCATTGCCTTTCTTTATCTACTGAATTTTTAACCCTTCCATGTTAAAAAATTGCTTGTCCATTTTGTTTTGATTTTGTTTTTTTAAGTTGTATGCATTCTTTTTTTGAAACGAAGTGGCAGTGTTAGCAAAGCAGACGGAGCCTGTTTTTGTGGTATTAAATCCGTATGGATGACAGTGCCATTAAAACAGTTTGATTGGAATGGGCTGTATTAAGACGGAACCTGATTGTGTGGTATGAAATCCGTATGGATGACAATGTGATTAAAACAGTTTGATTGGAATGGGCTGTATTAAGACGGAACCTGATTGTGTGGTATGAAATCCGTATGGATAACAGTGTGATTAAAACAGTTTGATTGGAATGGGCTGTATTTAGAGTATGCAATACATTAGTATTAAGTCAGTTAACGTTCACATTCCATTGCGACCTAGATTACATATGAATCTACTCACATGTTGCTTTCTAGGTTTTTTGTGGCTAAGGCTTGTACAGACAACTACTGAAGATAAGACAATGCTTGACAGATTAGCATCCATATGTTATCCCAATACGTTATGAACTTAAGTCGTGTAACACGTATCAGTTTGATCATGTAACACTCTTGTGACACATATAAGATAATGGAAGAATATGTTATGCAAGTAGACCAAAGAATACGCATCCATAAATTGTTCCAACATGTTATATACTTACACCATACAACACACATCCATATGTGGCCCAATATGTTATACTTAGATAATACAAGACACATCCATATGTTGGCCCAATATGCTATATACCTCGATAATACGAGATACATCTATGTGTTGTCTCAATATGTTATACACTTAGAGCATACATCAGAACGATTCTAAATCGATTATTGAGATATGCAAGTTATTTAAAGGATTCGAGCATTTTATTCTAAATAATTGATTAAATCATTTATGTTTTACCCAGAGGACCAATACAGAATTAATGTAGCATGAATCAATACCCCTATTTCGGACGTCAAGCTCATTTGCATATCGACTACGTCAAGGGATCAAACAAAAGTTGCATGAAATAATTCACAATGTATGATCAATGTGAAAGGGAAGCGCCAGAGACTGTTGCGCAAGGACACTTTATTGTCAAACTAGGTGCCTTATGAAGATTGCTTGTACAAGTATAAGAGTGTTTTTCACTTTCTGATATTCTCATGTAAATGTCACGAGATTAGTTCGAACATTGTCTACGATACAAATTATTTACATAGAAAGCATAAATCTGTAAGTGTACGATGGCAGCACAGGTGCGAAATAAATTATCCTTTTCTGAGTAGAATAGACAAAGACATCTGAAATCTATTTTAATCTCTTAGTGACACCACCATAAAGTCAGACAAACGACAAGTTTGTCATCAATGGCATTATTTTCATTTTTGTCAAGGTATGTATAAGTTAGCCATCGAAGAAACAATAATCTGATTCATGTTTTAATATGCTTTAACTTGTTACACTCTAATTTACAAAATTCTTCTTGTTTCGTTTCTTATTTGTTTTCTATCATCGAACCAAACAGCGTACGGATTTGGAGGATAATGCCATTTATGTCACAAAACTCTAGTAAGTGTTTAAACAAAGCTTCCGTACAAACATACATTAGTTTCTCAGATTAAATTGTACAAATATCGTGAAAACGGTTTTAATCTTTCGTTATATTGAGTAAATAATTCATAAACATTACTTGTTCGTGCCTATTTCACACTTACAGTGCAAAACACATGATCTTTAATTCTGTTTTAAACATGTTTTATTGCCATCGTACACTTACAGATTTGTGCTTTTTATTGAAGTCTCTCAATTATATCGGCATTCCTACAATCATTTCCTTTTCTGGCTGCTTGGGAAAGTCGCGGAAAGCATCTAGTCTAATCGTTTAAACTTTCATTTCAACAGTGAAATAAACTGTTCTATCTGAAATAAATTAATTGTTCTAGTCGAAGTCAAATTCTGCAATCCTCATTTAATAGGTATTAGTTATGGACTTCATGACTTGACTAGCACTGAACACCATCTGGGGTAAAATCCAAATAAATGCTTACCTTTCATAATGTCGCCAAATGAATATCACATCTAATCTGACAATTTCTGTCACAGTTCGTTGAATAATTAGACTCGGATTATCAATCAAAACTGCGGCTGTGAACGTTCTCTACAGTTCTCCTCCAATGTTTAATATAAACCAGAGATGCACTTCAATGTATTTGTGTACTGAATGGCTGCAGCAACGGAGCTATCGAGACTTAAATATCCCATGCGATTTATCACATCCTGTATTGTTGTCGATTACTTTGTACAGTGTGAAGCAAATGTAAATGGGGAAAGATCACAGTAGTGTAAAACGTGAATGTCATTGCTCATAATTAATTGATTGCATTGAACATTGTCCAGAGCAATACGCACAATCAGATCCTCGTGTAAACTGTACAGAACGACAGTCAGCACACAAATTTAAAAATGAATAGAAGACAATGGTATCGTTCCTCACTGGATACGAAGAAAGCATGGATTGTAAATTTATAGCAGCAAATAATATTGTTTATCAACATATATAGTTAATGGTAAAGTTTTTTCACCAGGAATCACCAATGTACGGACTTGGCAACAATTGAACTATCGCCACTTGTCAATCACGCTGGATCAATTAACCAATCAGCGAGCGTAAATTAGACACACCTCCAGGCATTGCTTAAGTCCGTCATTTTCCTCTGACATGCTGCTTGTAGCAACAATGAATTGATTATAATAAATATTTACAAATTTTGCAATGATTTATTGATTTTTCGATCGATAACGGTGAAAAGAAGTCTTGTAACTCTGACAGTCAATATCCAGATCGTCTAAATGGAGGAAATAGATGTATTCCTTTTCCGAAACATAGGCGAAACTTCGATGGATAACTACTTGTCGCGTGTACGATCAGCTGAATAAAGACACAACTGATGGTAATTACAACGTGTTTGTTTGCATAAAAGTATGTACCTTTGATAGCTTGAAAAAAAAAAAAATTTGAAATTGAAAAATATACATGTAAAAATTAACGTTTCAAGAATATAGGTGGAGAACCCCATAACTTTCGGGCTTTGATATATATTGTTTATTTGTGTATAAGAAGTACTGAACCCAAGGCTGCATTATTTTAAAGTTTGAAAATTTACACTAAAATGTTGGCTTGTCCCAAAATTAATGATTTATCGTCTCGATCTTTCAGACACTAGAGTGACGCTTTATTTTCTCATTGGGTTGAAGGAGGGATGGGGACACAAAAATGTAATTAGTAATAAAGAAATACAAAATAAAGGTTTCAAATAATTATCGTCCGATATTTTAAGCATGCATTTACATGTTTACATCAACAGACATCATTGATCAAAATTCCATCTGACGAACATAGCAGACCTTAAACTTATTATGTACAACATTATACTTCTAAACAGTAATTATTTACGATTTTGTTATTAATTTTTAATTCATATACTTCCAAGGCAGCATAAACATAAGTCAGTTAAAATTAACAAGGATAACATTATCTGCTAAATACATCAGCATCTTTTGGAGCAAGTTTCCTTTCATATGAATAAGTTCTTAAACAGCTTTACAATTGATTGTTATTATTTACTTAAATAAAACACTTAGGTTATTAATGTACGAACTTGAACTACATATATAAACATTGTCTACTGCAGTGCAATTAATGCAACTTTGTAATTTTATATTTTTAAGAATAATACAAATCACATTAAATAAACGTATCACTTAAACTGAAACATGTTTCTTTGCCAAATATTGCATGTTTGTTGGAAAGTCACGTGATTTGGTAGGCGGGGCGATCTATCGTCTGGGGTAAGGTCAATTTCAATCGTAGCATGGAATTATCAAGAAATGTGATCAATATTATTCATGAACAAAACATTTAGTGCACTAAATTGTAACAGTGACATTGAGGTTCAAGAGAGTATATATATATATATATATATATATATATATATATATATATATATATATATATATATATATATATATATACATAAAGACTACAATTGATATGGTGAACAACAGTTCTTTCAAGTGCACCGGATCCAGCAAAGGATCACGTTTGTCAGGGATTGATTAAGATAAATGCAATAAACTGACAACGAACAGTGCAAAACTAGTATCTAACTAGCCGAGAGCTTTCGACTCTTAATGAGTCTTTTTCAAAGGCAAATACAAAACATAGAAGAGACAAACAAATAAAACAGAAAAACCGTTGTGTTTGCAAAACATTACATGACTATGACTTGCTGCGGATGCTGGAAGATATTTTATATTGACCTAGAAACCGATGAGCAATAGCGACATCTGTTATTTTATGTAAATTTCATCATCATCATGATCATCATCATAATCAATCCCTTCACCTAAGAGGTCTTTGGGGCACCAAAGTTGACTTTACAACCAATTCTCTCCATCTTTCCGTGTTCTCTACTGCCCTTTGGGAATCTCCAAATCCCATGCCTGTCCAATCCTTAATGTTGTCTTCCCACCTCTTTTTCTGTCTGCCTCTTCTTCTGCACCCTCGCACTGTGCCTTGCAAGACTGTTTTTGCCAGTCCAGATGATCTTGAGACATAACCGTATCACTTCAGTTCGCGCTTTTTTACAGTGGTCAAGAGGTCTTCATAGGATCCGATGACTCTTTGGATCCTGTTGTGGACTTGTCAGTTGGTTACATGGTCAATGTATGAGATGCCCACAAACGTGCGGTGGCATCTCATTTCGGAGGTTTGAATCCTTCTTTGTAGATCTGATGTGAGCGTCCATGTTTCACAAGCATACAGAAAGATGGATATAACAGTCGAGCGCATCAGTCTTATTTTGGAACCAAAAGCAATGTTGGTTTCTTTCCATATTGGTCTCAACCTTGTTATTGCTGCTGTTTTCTAGGCATTGCTCAAATGACGTCTGATCGCAACGTTTCGATAGATAACAGTGTGAAATCATGTCACATGGCTGAGATGCTATTTGCGTTTTGTACTAACAAATTGGTCTGCTTTTGTATCCGATAGTCAAAGGGTCTAATCATCTGGTGAACAAGAATTACGCTTCATCAAGCACTGGCACGGACCTTGGATAATTAGGTTTGGGAAAAGTGTATGAAAGCCAGCTAAAGGACTTTCGTAACTCTTCACAAATTCAATCACTGACCAAAGCCTAATTTACTTTGATATACTAATCCGATTAAATTCCAGCAACCCTTTTAGCATAGAAATTGGTTTGTATGGTGAAGTGATAGATTCAAGGTGTAGGTGTTAGCTATACTAACAAACCTCATTTTATCACCAGCAGCATTAGTTTTAAGGAGTGAACGTTTGTCTTTAATGATGGGTGTTAGTGTTCCTGCCATAACATACCCCGTCTTCACTAGCCAAGGTTCCGATATGTTAGCCCTATCTACACCTTTTTTGCGGATCGATCAGATATTTCAGTGATTTGTCCTAGCGACATCTATTGGACGCCATGAGTTGTCTCCCTTAGTATGTAATGCTAATAATAACCAATTGCGTGCAACAACGGTCCATTGTATATCACCGGAAAATGGTGGAAGCAATTGACTTCGAAAGGATACTTTTAAGTTCAACGTCGAAAGCATTACAACGTACCAGAGTGAAGCCAATACAAGTGTATTTGAAGTAAAGGATATATTTATTCAAAGCAGGAAAATTTGATTATTTATGAGTCCATTCCAGCTGTGTGTTCTCCTTGTCTCGATCATGTCGGAACAGTTTTTAAATTTGAACAATTTGATTTAGATTTGATACGGTGGCATGTCGCCACATCCAATCCAATTCACAGACCCGAAGTACTGAATTATCTGATCGCTCCGCCAAGGTGTAGATAGGGTTAACACATGGGAATCTTGACTAGCAATGATTAACATACCATTTATCCGTTAAACATTGGAGTGTTTATGTGTATTTGATTGTAAGGCGTTGTCTAAATTGTAAGAATGAATGCAGTCCTCAAACCATAACATACTCTATTCTCCAGATAACAGGCTGTAAGATGGGACGGGTTCTTTGATTATAAGTACGGGGGTATGTGAGTCATCACACAATATAGAGCCACTTTCCTCGCCAAATGAAAAACTTCTGACCTTTGTGAACGAGAGTCTTGAGTGAATATATTAAAATGAGGCAATGTTAGTCAGCCAGTCCACAACAAAACCCGGCAATGTTGGTCAGACATCAGCTCTCTGTCAGTATCTAATCAACAATAAATACCAGATAATGCTGATAAGACTTCAGCTATGGGTCAGTAGTCAGTCCAATCGTTGTATTAAGTACAGGGCTGTCACATCTCAACTCTGTGTAAGTAGAACGTCCATCTATTGTAATACGTACAGTGATGCCATTGGTGTAATATTTTGGTATACCTCCTAGTGATATGTTTAGTTGGATCATTAGGCCTGGAATTGTTAGCATGAAGCAATGATTACGAATCAACTATAGTGACGATGATTAAATGAACGGATCGTCGGAAATAGCCCCTCATAGTGATTGCGTTCATTACATATCCAAACTGACCCACAGGATTTGGCCTCATAGCTATGTACTTCGTAAATATGTTAATATAGTATGTTGGATGATTATTGAAGAAATGGATGAGGTACAAAAGTTAATCTTTTCAAAGAAAATAAAACGAAGCAGACTAAAAACTATTCCTTAATATTAAATTGATTTTCATCGTCCAGCCTTTCGTCGGCTGCCTCGGTGTGTCCATTGAAAAAAGCTTTTAGCTCCCATTTTCTCTGCAGGACATAGCCACTATTCTGTTGCGAGTAGCGTTCCCCTCCCCCCAACCGAAAATAAAGAGAAACAACCATAAATATTCATCACTAGATATTCACTTCGGCGTATGTATCCATGAGAAACATACAAAGCCATAACAATTATCACCGAATCACGTTAAGCACAAAAATTTTCAGAATTATGAGACATATCTGATATATATATAATGTGTCCATCATTGTGAAGGTTGTAATTAAGGCGCGGACATATGTGATTTGTTGTTGTCATATTGTACGTTTTAATTAAGGTGCATGTACTTGTCGTGATCTATTGATGTCGTATTACTCGTTCCAATTAAGGCGCGTGTACTCGTAGTGATTTGTAAATGTCATAGTACAAGTTGTAGTTAAGAAACGGGCATTTGTGGTGATTTCTTTAAGTCCTATTACACATTGTACAGGCACTTGTAATGATTTGCTGATTTCATATTATACGTTATTTCAAAATCTTGGTCAAAGTCACACCATGGTCACCGATATGGGTACATCTAATGATGAGATTCGAACATACACTTTTCTAATCACGTGTCCAACGCCTTAGTCAATCAGTCACAGCGGTTCTTAGAAGCAATATGTATTAGACTGTACGCATAAAATAAACAAGGTTCGTGTTCTCATTTCATGCGCTCAAGATGCCAAAGCTGACATCATAGTACTACTGCATTAAGAAAGGATTTTGACCAGAAAATGAGATAAGAAGAATTAACTCAGACAAATCGACTTTAGCTTGCATTAATCAAATACTGTTCATGTCACTTATTTAATACACATCTTCGCTGTGTCTAATGAAATATTATTCGAAAAAAGAATGAGACTAATGACTTCTACAGGATGGAAACGCAGAATTTGACAATACTTAAAATAAATAAGCTATCGAAACAAGTAGAAATATTACATGCATACATCGTGGAAAATCTCCGTCTTTGCTTTTGCGTCGCACATAAATGATTTCAAAATTCAGTTTCTCCCCATAAAATTGCATACCTTATTAGTGTTATAAATTAGGGTTAAACATTGAGATTAAATAAACATAAACTATTTTTATCTGACTGTTATGCGGTGGCCTAGTGGTTAGAGCGTCTGCCTCGGATGCAGGAGGTCGTGGGTTCGATCCCCGGCCGAGTCATACCAAAGACTAACAAAAAATGGTACTCACAGCTGCCTCGCTTGGCGCTCAGCATTAAGAGGTTAGTGTTAGTGTTAGGACTGGTCGGCCTGGTGTCAGGATAATGTGACTGGGTGGGACATCATGCTACATGTCTGCGGCATGATGCCCCAGTGCTAGACATCACTATAAACTGCCACACTGCAGACTTCGTAGCGATATGACTGAAAATGTTTTAAAGCTACGTTAAATATCTAAATCACACACACACACACACACACACACTGACTACTATGCAGTGTTATGTAGTTATAAGTCAATCATGAATAAATCAATACATCTGTTTCGGATGTAGTTTCATTCGTAGCAGAGGACGGTACCGTGGGGACAATGGGAATTAAACGTGGACAAAAGGACATTCTGGAGACAATAAAAAATTAACATTAAAAGACGGTCTAGGGAAAATGGGAAATAAACATTCAGCGGTACTTGGGGAACAATATCTGACACTATGGGGAATGACAGGAATTTAACATGGGAATAGCTTTATGCGTCTAATGGAAAATGTAATGTCTATTTTAAGATTATGGGGCTGTCTGGGGTCTCACTGAAATTTAAAATAAGATTAACTCATGGGTCGAACGGGAAATGTAACGTTAAAGTTGTCCACAGCTTTGACATGCTTGGTGTTTATATGGACACTGGAAATTTGACATTAGTCCTTCATTTGAGGATTTATAGGTACAAGAGGAACCGTAATGTTAAACTACATTTGCTATACAACACGCCGTTTGTAGTGACCAACACCAAGTTATCCAAAGCAGGCCACTTTGAGTGAACAAGCATTTACTAACCAGTAGGAACGTGTAGACACACAACACTATTAAAAACCAGTAAAAACGGTAGGAACGTGTAGACACACTACACTATTAAAAACCAGTACAAATGGTAGGAACGTGTAGACACACAACACTATTAAAAACCAATAAAAACGGTAGGAACGTGTAGAGACACTACACTATTAAAAACCAGTACAAATGATAGGAACGTGTACACACACAACACTATTAAAGGCCAGTACAAATGGTAAGACCGTGTAGACACACTACACTATTAAAGACCAGCACAAATGGTAGGACCGTGTAGACACAGTACACTATTAAAAACCAGTGGAAATGGTAGGACCGTGTAGACACAGTACACTATTAAAAACCAGTACAAATGGTAGGACCGTGTAGACACACTACACTATTAAAAACCAGTACAAATGGTAGGAACGTACAAATGGTAGGACAGACACACTACACTATTAAAAACCAGTAAAACTGGTAGGAACGTGTAGAGACACTACACTATTAAAAACCAGTAAAAATGGTAGGAACGTGTAGAGACACACTACCACTGGTAGGAACGTTACAAAAAAACCAATAAAAATGGTAGGAACGTGTAGACACACTACACTATTAAACACCAGTACAAATGGTAGGAACGTGGAGACACACTACACTATTAAAAACCAGTACAAATGGTAGGAACGTTTAGAGACACTACACTATTAAAACCAGTACAAATGGTAGAACCGTGTAGACACACTACACTTTTAAAAACAAGTAAAAATGATAGGAACGTGTAGAGACACTACACTATTAAAAACCAGTACAAATGGTAGGAACGTGTAGACACACTACACTATTAAAAACCCCGTTGGAGCTGAGTTATCAATAGACAGAAATATACTATCCAACACGCCACTTTAACCAGCTAAAAAGGGTATATATATATATATATATATATATATATATATATATATATATATATATATATATATATATATATATATATATATAGATAGATAGATAGATAGATACGCAATATCGTCATTGGAGTAACCAATAATCATTGATATGCAATCCTATACTCTATTTTTCATGACCAGCAACACATTTACCAATATACGGAAAGGACAGGGATATATACATACACTATACTATCCACTCGGCTGGTGATAACTATCCACTACACCGTTTCGATGCCAAACACCCACTTATTTGCTAATCAACGGGTAGGTTTGCTCACGTGTAGACAAACATACTTATACACTATCACACATAAAGTGTGAAGGTGAGAAGAGGATAGATAGAGGAACAAACATGCAACGATCCAAGTACACACATGTCCATTGTTGTAAATTATGTTCAGAACAAAGTGGTGTTTGGAACTTGCAATTCTGTATTCGTTGTTGCAGTCCTAGATTTAATTGCTTTAAGTAACTACCCATTAATTGTTCAAACAAATTGGCAGCAAGTTCTGTTACAAATATATTCAGTGTCAAGTAATGTGTCAGTCTTTTGTCAGTATTTCTTTCTTCCCTAGATTTAAAATAACGAATGACTATATCCAATGACGTATCATTTGGTTACAAATGTTTTATCACATGTTGAATAAAATGTGACCCATCAAGAGAGGCAAGTGTTAAATTTGCCACATTACAAAATTAGTCAAAATTTGGAGTGAAGCTAAGGTTTCTCTAAAGCTGTGTGACATCGAATTTTTACCAATCAAAGAGAATGAAAAGAAAAACAAACACACGCTTAAACACAGTCATTTAGTTGATTTTAGAATCCCCAAGCCGAACGAATCCACTCTTGTAAATTATGCATGGAACCAAACGGGACTTAAACTTTGCAACTACTATCTAACAACTATAACATGATAATGCATAGCAACTAATATTTTAACAACTATAACAGGATATGGTATAGCAACTACTATTTAACAACTATAACAGGATATGCTATAGAAACTACTAGTTAACAACTATAATAGGATATAGTATAGCAGCTACTATTTAACAACTATAACAGGATATGGTATATCAGCTACTATGTAACAACTATAACAGGATATAATATAGCAACTATTATTTAACAACTATAGCAGGATATGTTATAGCAAATGCGAGTTATTTTATTGAAATAGCATACTATGAAAATGTACTGTGTAAAATATGTATGCTATAACATCTTTTGATTTTACGCTTTATTTTTGTATTCTCATTTTTTCACTTAGTAAATCGCAATGCTATGTTGTTCTTATCATGTAACAGTTAATTTGTATTATTGTATACAGCTGAATTTAATTTAATTGGAGCAATTTCAAAACTTTAGTTTCATTTTGTTTAAATTTGTTTTAGGTTGTTTAGAGAATGAGTCCTTCCAAGATGTTCATCCCAAAGCATTGATTGAAAAGTGAATGTATTGAAAGCTAGTAAATATTTGAGTGTTTGCAGAATATTTTATAATGTTTATCTCAGAAATATCTAGGAAATATGAAATGTATAATGGATTTACCAGGACATATACAAATATATAATAGGTTTACTAGGACATATAGCAATATATAATAGATTTACTAGGACATATAACAATATATAATAGATTTACTAGGACATATACAAGTGTATAATAGGTTTACTAGGGCATATAAAAATATATAATAGGTTTACAGGGACATATAAAAATGAATCATAGATTTACTAGGAAATATAAAATGTATAATAGATTTACTAGGACATATAACAACATATAATAGATTTACTAGGAAATATAAAATGTATAATAGATTTACTAGGACATATAAAAATGTATAATAGGTTTACTAGGGCATATAAAAATATATAATAGGCTTACAGGGACAAATAAAAATGAATCATAGATTTACTAGGAAATATAAAATGAATAATAGATTTACTAGGACATATACAAATATATAATAGGTTTACTAGTAAATATAAAATGTATAATAGATTTACTAGGACATATAACAATATATAATAGATTTACTAGGAAATATAAAATATATAATACATTTACTAGGATATATAAAAATGTATAATAGGTTTACTAGGGCATATAAAAATATATAATAGGTTTACAGGGACATATAAAAATGAATCATAGGTTTACTAGGGCATATAAAAATGTATAATAGGTTTACTTAACGTAGAGTTCAGCTACATAATTGGGTAACGTCTAATCACCAAACTCGGTTAAAATCAGTTGCCACATGTCCTAGACGTGCAAAGCATAATTGTTGTAATCAATCTAATTGAAATAGAGATCTCACATATAAATGAGATCTTACACACACCGGACCAAGTTCATGCCCTTGAGTCCTTTGGAATTCTCAGTCTACATATTTATAGAAGCCTACCAGCGAACGCACTGCATTATGTCAGAGAGAGTTATCATTAGTAACAGTATGTTCCGAATGTCGAGTTTTACTTTCAGCTGTATGAAAGCTGTAATTGCATTGGTGGATCAAACATTCAGCATAACATGATCCATTTTGCTACCAGTCAAGTCTACTTTTTGAAGTTCAATTTACATTTTAATTAGATTTAGTTGTGATAACGATAGGGTATATTATATTAAGGTATGAAAAGGGAGTTGTTATATTACTTGTATGCACGCACACACGTTTGGTTTTGAAGATCTCATTATGCATGAAAAAGAGACTGAGAATTTGCATAAATAAGTCTAATGTCTTGATGTTCAAGGTTGACCTCTAGATGACTGTTTCACTATCCAGGAGAAAGTTTCATGTTTACCACTAGATGACTGTTTCACTATCCAGGAGAAAGTTTCATGTTTACCACTAGATGACTGTTTCACTATCCAGGAGAAAGTTTCATGTTTACCGCTAGATGACTGTTTCACTCTCCGAGAGAAAGGTCTCTTTCTGTCTCTAGATGTCTGTTTCATTAACCAGGAGAAAGTTCGAAGTCGACCTCTAGATGACCGTTTCACTGTCCAGGAGAAAGGTCAAGATCTACCTCAAGATGCCTGTTTCATTTTCCAGGTAAAAGGTCGCAAAACTATCTTGATATGATGCACCTAACGATAAGATTTGAATCTTGAGATTCCTAGAAAGCATATGTACAAAGATATGCAATTCAGTGGAAAGCCATATACAGAAAAAAAGCGCTAATATTTAACGCATATTTGATGTGAGTGCGCCACTGTGAGAGAGAGACATACATGTGGTGTATGGGGTGTTCAGGGAGGGGTAGTACCTCTGGTGGGTTAGCAGTCGTACTCCCATGGGGTAGCTAGTCCACCTTTGGTCCCCACCTGTTACTCAACTCTAAACTGTGGCTTCCAGTAGCTGTAGCATGCTCAGCGGCCACACCACGGGCAACGGCTTCGACTGGCCGGCTAAACCAGGTTGAGGGTAGCCGTCGGGTCTCAAACCCTCGGTGATCTAGGTTTGTCTACCTAAGCATGTGAAGACTGGACCCGGCGGACAGCGCGGAGGAACCACCAGCTGGTCAACGGGCAGAAAGGTGGCTACAGCAAGCGACGAGGAACGCGATTAGAGCACAGTGAGACACCTTAGACACTGCTGGGCATCCACTGCATCCCCCCTGTCTCCAGCCGTCTCGACTCTGTCTTGCCACTGGACCCAGATATGCGGGGACGAGAGAGTGAGGTCGACGAGTGCGCAACTCCTCCTCACTGAAATTCAATTCTCACGCGCAAGTCATGACTTCACCAGATCACTATCCCATTCCATCATCCTGCAAGTCCGGCGGCGACGGGGAAGTGGCGAAGCGGCAGGTGTGGATTCACTGGCAGCCGTAGCAACAACCCTGCACGCAGGCGGCTCAGGCCATAGGGTCGTCTTCCTGTGACCGAAGTAGCATGGGAGTTCGGCAGCCACCTGAGCGTCAGAGCAGCCCTCTTCAGGACTACACTACTCGCCTCCACAGCAAGAGGAAGGGACTAGAAAATGTGTCCTAAACATTGTCTACTTCATCTCACCCTAGCCATCTTACCGCGGCTGGCTGGGGTCCCACTCCAGCGGTAAGAAAACAAAGAAAACAAAGAAGCAGATCAAGTTGACAACTCTCACCTTAGGAGCATGGAACGTGCGCACACTCATGGATCGTGCCGGGACTGAAAGGCCTGAAAGACGGACTGCTTTGATTGTCAGAGAGCTGAACAGGTACAAAGTCCAGATTGCAGCACTCAGCGAGACCCGATTTGCCGACGAAAGTCAACTGTCAGAGGCAAATACAGGCTACACCTTCTTTTGGATTGGATGCAGCGAGGAAGAACGTCGCGAGGCTGGAGTTGGGTTTGCCATCAAGTCCAACCTGGTCAACAAGACAGTCGGCCCACCTAAAGGCATCAACGATCGTCTGATGACCGTTTGACTGCCGCTCCCAAGAAAGCGATATGCCACACTAGTCCGCGTCTACGTCTCAACACTGACAAACCCTGATCAGATCAAGGACAAGTTCTACGATGAACTGAGATCCACTATTGCTGCCGTGCCCAGAACAGATAAACTCATCATCCTTGGTGACTTTAACGCCCGGGTAGGCGCAGATCACAATTCATGGGAAGGAGTGCTGAGAAAAAATGGGATTGGCAGCTGTAACAGCAATTGCCTCCTACTGCTGGAAACTTGTGCAGCGCACGAACTGCTCATCACTAACTCTGTCTTCCGCCTACCACTTCGCAACAAGACGTCATGGATGCACCCACGCTACAAGCACTGGCATCTGCTCGACTACGTCATAGTGCGACAGAAAGACAGACAGGACGTCAGAGTGACGAAGGCTATGTGTGGAACCGAGTGCTAGACTGACCACAGGCTGATCATCTCCAAACTTAACATCAGGATACAACCTCCTAGACGTTGTCAAGGAAGCAAGACGCTGAAGCGACTGAACGTCTCCAAGCTGAAAAACGATTCAGTGAAGCAGTCCCTTGCAGACGAACTAGACAACAAGCTGTAAGCCATCACTCTAGGCTCGCATGATGTAGAGTCTGATTGGGCGTCCCTTCGGGATGTTGTCTACTCCACCGCCGCCGATGTGGTAGGCCCTAACACGCGCAAGCACCAGGACTTGTTCGATGATAACGATGATCGCATTCAAGAACTGCTCAACGAAAAACACCGCATACACAGAGCGATACTAAATGACCCGCACTCCACATCTAAGAAAGCTGCATTCGCCAATATCAGAAGAACAGTGCAGAGAGAGCTCCGACAGATGCAGGACACATGGCTGAGCAAGAAGGCGGACGAGATCCAGTCGTATGCAGACCGCAATGACATGAAGAGGTTCTACGAGGCGCTCAAGACAATCTACGGTCCCATTAAATCAGGATCTTCCCCCCTCCTCAGTGCAGATGGGAACACGCTGATCACTGATAAGGAAGAGATTCTCAAGCGCTGGGCAGAACACTTCGACAGTGTCCTCAACCGTCCTTCCTCCATCAACGCTAAAGCCATCGCTCGCCTGCCCCACGTCCCAACCAACGCTTCCCTCTCGGATTCGTCAAGTTTCACAGAAGTAGAGAAGGCAATTAAAAGTTTATCCAGTGGCAAAGCCCCTGGTTCTGACTTCGTCCCAGCGGAAGTCTACGCAGCTGGTGGTCCCTGACTGACGCAGAAGCTTACTGACCTCTTCCAGTCTGTGTGGAACCAGGACAAGATTCCGCAGGAGTTCAAAGACGCCTCTATTGTCCACCTCTACAAGCGGAAGGGGAACCGGGAAGCATGCGACAACCACCGTGGCATCTCCCTATTATCTACCGCAAGGAAAATACTGGCCAGAATTCAGCTAAATCGACTGACCGTCCACTTGGAGCAAGGCTTGCTACCAGAGAGTCAGTGCAGCTTCAGGCAGGATCGGGGCACCGTAGACATGACCTTCGCAACCAGGCAACTCCAGGACAAATATCAAGAGCAGAACGTCAGCCTCTACACAACTTGTGTGGACCTCACGAAGGCTATTGACACTGTGAGTCGTGAAGGTCTGTGGAGGATCATGGCAAAGTTCGGATGCCCTGAGAAGTTCATCACCATGGTCAGACTCTTCGACGATGGCATGCTCGCCAGAGTACAGGATGATGGAGAGTTCTCCCTGCCCTTTCCAGTGACAAAAGGTGTCAAGCAGGGCTGCGTTCTTGCCTCGACCCTGTTCAGCATGATGTTCACAGTGATGCTGACCGATGCTTTCCGTGAGGGTGACATTGGCATCGACATCCGGTTCAGGACTGATGGGAACATTTTCAACCTGAGAAGACTGCAG
This sequence comes from Megalonaias nervosa, assembly GCA_016617855.1. Lineage (NCBI taxonomy): Eukaryota > Metazoa > Mollusca > Bivalvia > Unionida > Unionidae > Megalonaias > Megalonaias nervosa. The sequence continues at coordinate 17,201 of JAECUM010014411.1, forward strand.
GCTAAGACCAAAGTCCAGGAAGACACCATCCGCGACTTACTCTTTGCTGACGACTGCGCTTTGAATGCTGATACTCAGTCTGACATGCAAGAAAGTATGGATCGGTTCTCCAAAGCCTGCACAGACTTCGGACTCACAATAAGCACGAAGAAGACCGAGATCATGTACCAGTCTGCACCCTCAGTCTCCTACACGGAACCCAGCATTACCGTCGATGGCCAGAAGCTCGCTGTTGCTGATAAGTTCATCTACCTTGGCAGGACCTTATCGCGCACAGTCTCCATCGATGAAGAGGTCACTTTCAGGATAGCTCGTGCAAATGCAGCCTTCGGCAGACTTCACAATACTGTGTGGAACAGAAGAGAAATCAGCCTGCCAACCAAGCTCAAGGTGTACCGCGAAGTTGTACTGCCCTCCCTCTTGTACGCCTGTGAGACATGGACGGTGTAAAGCCGCCATGCAAAACAGCTGAACCCCTTCCACATGCGATGCCTCAGAAAACTGCTCCACATCAAATGGCAGGACAAGACTCCTGACACAGAAGTCCTCCAGAGAGCAGAGATGACAAGCGTCTATGCCATGCTTAGAAGGTCACAACTCCGCTGGGCTGGCCTTGTCTGCCGTATGCCTGATGAGCGCCTCCCAAAGAGACTGTTCTATGGGGAACTCTCTGAAGGCAAGCATTCCCGAGGAGGCCAAAAGAAACGGTTCAAGGACATGCTCAAAGCCTCCATGAAGTCCTGTGGCATTGACCCAGACAGCTGGGAGCAGCTTGACGAAGACCGCGCTGCCTGACGTAAATATAAATCATTGAATCCGAAGTTGTTGAACCTTTATTTTCTGTGTACATATATCAAAAATGTTACAAGTCACCAATATCCACATCAGATACAAGCTATGCATAAGTAGCGGAAAGTTTGATGTTTATTGTGGTAAAATAAATGAATGCAGAATCGGATCACGATCAAGCCAACCAATACTTCACCCGTTTGATTAATGAACTGGTTTATCAATGCTCTGCTACTATATCGCGCATACTATATATCACTTTTCATTTCTGCTATGACAACTATTCAATGACTATCTTCTACATTCGATGGTAGGCTATTAGTTTGAATAAATATGAAATATTCACATGGACGAAACGCTGATACATGAAATCGATCATACGGTTGCAACAATGAAAATACAATATCTGGCAGTTAACCAAAGATTATTCCTTGCAAGGTCTCCAATTAATTGCATAATTATATTTCGTGCATTTATATCGCGTTTCTCTAAGGCTACGCTACTTCAGTTAAACACCTTGTTGATGCAGTGTGTCCATCTTTTGGTGGGGATAGTCTAAAACCCTATTTAATCTTATAGTGTATTAAGATGTGTATTGAGTGATGGTGAACACAAAATGATATACGTTAAATATCACATATATCCAAATAGTTTGAAAGATCTTTCATTTTGTGGCTGGAGCAAGAACGTTTTAGCCACAGTATTTGTGTTCGAAAGAAAACATTTAGCATTGCCTTTCTTTATCTACTGAATTTTTAACCCTTCCATGTTAAAAAATTGCTTGTCCATTTTGTTTTGATTTTGTTTTTTTAAGTTGCATGCATTCTTTTTTTGAAACGAAGTGGCAGTGTTAGCAAAGCAGACGGAGCCTGTTTGTGTGGTATGAAATCCGTATGGATGACAGTGCGATTAAAACAGTTTAATTGGAATGGGCTGTATTAAGACGGAACCTGATTGTGTGGTATGAAATCCGTATGGATAACAGTGTGATTAAAACAGTTTGATTGGAATGGGCTGTATTTAGAGTATGCAATACATTAATATTAAGTCAGTTAACGTTCACATTCATTGCGACCTTAGATTACATATGAATCTACTCGCATGTTGCTTTCTAGGTTTTTTGTGGCTAAGGCATGTACAGACAACTACTGAAGATAAGACAATGCTTGACAGATTAGCATCCATATGTTGTCCCAATACGTTATGAACTTAAGTCGTGTAACACGTATCAGTTTGATCATGTAACACGCTTGTGACACATATAAGATAATGGAAGAATATGTTATGCAAGTAGACCAAAGAATACACATCCATAAGTTGTTCCAACATGTTATATACTTACACCATACAACACACATCCATATGTGGCCCAATATGTTATACTTAGATAATACAAGACACATCCATATGTTGGCCCAATATGCTATATACCTCGATAATACGAGATACATCTATGTGTTGTCTCAATATGTTATACACTTAGAGCATACATCAGAACGATTCTAAATCGATTATTGAGATATGCAAGTTATTTAAAGGATTCGTGCATTTTATTCTAAATGATTGATTAAATCATTTATATTTTACCCAGAGGACCAATACAGAATTAATGTAGCATGAATCAATACCCCTATTTCGGACGTCAAGCTCATTTGCATATCGACTACGTCAAGGGATCAAATAAAAGTTGCATGAAATAATTCACAATGTATAATCAATGTGAAAGGGAAGCGCCAGAGACTGTTGCGCAAGGACACTTTATTGTAAAACTAGGTGCCTTATGAAGATTGCTTATACAAGTATAAGTGTCTTTTTCACTTTCTACTATTCTCATGTAAATGTCACAAAATTAGTTCGAACATTGCCTACGATACAAATTATTTACATAGAAAGCATAAATCTGTAAGTGTACGATGGCAGCACAGGTGCGAAATAAATTATCCTTTTCTGAGTAGAATAGACAAAGACATCTGAAATCTATTTTAATCTCTTAGTGACACCACCATAAAGTCAGACAAACGACAAGTTTGTCATCAATGGCATTATTTTCATTTTTGTCAAGGTATGTATAAGTTAGCCATCGAAGAAACAATAATCTGATTAATGTTTTAATATGCTTTAACTTGTTACACTCTAATTTACAAAATTCTTCTTGTTTCATTTCTTATTTGTTTTATAACATCAAACCAAACAGCGTACGGATTTGGAGGATAATGCCATTTATGTCACAAAACTCTAGTAAGTGTTTAAACAAAGCTTCTGTACAAAACGTACCTTAGTTTCACAGATTAAATTGTACAAATATCGTGAAAACAGTTTTAATCTTTCGTTATATTGAGTAAATAATTCATAAACATTACTCGTTCGTGCCTATTTCACACTTACAGTGCAAAACACATGATCTTTAATTCTGTTTTAAACATGTTTTATTGCCATCGTACACTTACAGATTTGTGCTTTTTATCGAAGTTTCTCAATTATATCGGCCTTCCTACAATCATTTCCTTTTCTGGCTGCTTGGGAAAGTCGCGGAAAGCATCTAGTCTAATCGTTTAAACTTTCATTTCAACAGTGAAATAAACTGTTCTATCTGAAATAAATTAATTGTTCTAGTCGAAGTCAAATTCTGCAATCCTCATTTAATAGGTATTAGTTATGGACTTCATGACTTGACTAGCACTGAACACCATCTGGGGTAAAATCCAAATAAATGCTTACCTTTCATAATGTCGACAAATGAATATCACATCTAATCTGACAATTTCTGTCACAGTTCGTTGAATAATTAGACTCGGATTATCAATCAAAACTGCGGCTGTGAACGTTCTGTACAATTCTCTTGCAATGTTTAATATGAACCAGACATGCACTTCAATGTATTTGTGTACTGAATGGCTGCAGCAACAGAGCTATCGAGACTGTTAAATATCCCATGCGATTTATCACATCTTGTATTGTTGTCGATTACTTTGTATAGTGTGAAGCAAATGTAAATGGGGAAAGATCACAGTAGTGTAAAACGTGAATGTCATTGCTCATAGTTAATTGATTGCATTGAACATTGTCCAGAGTAATACGCACGGAGTCAGATCCTCGTGTAAACTGTACAGAACGACAGTCAGCACACAGTATCAGACCCAACGCGTAAACTGTACAGAACAACAGACTTCACACAAATTTAAAAATGAATAGAAGACAATGGTATCGTTCCTCACTGGATACGAAGAAAGCATGGATTGTAAATTTATAGCAGCAAATAATATTGTTTATCAACATATATAATTAATGGTAAAGTTTTTTCACCAGGAATCACCAATGTACGGACTTGGCAACAATTGAACTATCGCCACTTGTCGATCACGCTGGATCAATTAACCAATCAGCGAGCGTAAATTAGACACACCTCCAGGCATTGCTTAAGTCCGTCATTTTCCTCTGACAAGCTGCTTGTAGCAACAATGAATTGATTATGATAAATATTTACAAATTTTGCAATGATTTATTGATTTTTCGATCGATAACGGTGAAAAGAAGTCTTGTAACTCTGACAGTCAATATCCAGATCGTCTAAATGGAGGAAATAGATGTATTCCTTTCCTGAAACATAGGCGAAACTTCGATGGATAACTACTTGTCGCGTGTACGATCAGCTGAATAAAGACACAATTGATGGTAATTACAACGTCTTTGTTTGCATAAAAGTATGTACCTTTGATAGCTTGAAAAAAAAAGAATTTGAAATTGAAAAATATACATGTAAAAATTAACGTTTCAAGAATATAGGTGGATAACCCCCTAACTTTCGGGCTTTGATATATTATTATTTATTTGTGTATAGGAAGTACTGAACCCAAGGCTGCATTATTTTAAAGTTTGAAAATTTACACTAAAATATTGGCTTGTCCCAAAATTAATGATTTATCGTCTCGATCTTTCAGACACTAGAGTGACGCTTTATTTTCTCATTGGGTTGAAGGAGGGATGGGGACACAAAAATGTAATTAGTAATAAAGAAATACAAAATAAAGGTTTCAAATAAGTATCGTCCGATATTTTAAGCATGCATTTACATGTTTACATCAACAGACATCATTGATCAAAATTCCATCTGACGAACATAGCAGACCTTAAACTTATTATGTACAACATTATACTTCTAAACAGTAATTATTTACGATTTTGTTATTAATTTTTAATTCATATACTTCCAAGGCAGCATAAACATAAGTCAGATAAAATTAACAAGGATAACATTATCTGCTATATACATCAGCATCTTTTGGAGCAAGTTTCCTTTCATATGAATAAGTTCTTAAACAGCTTTACAATTGATTGTTATTATTTACTTAAATAAAACACTTAGGTTATTAATGTACGAACTTGAACTACATATATAAACATTGTCTACTGCAGTATAATTAATGCAACTTTGTAATTTTATATTTTTAAGAATAATACAAATCACATTAAATAAACATATCACTTAAACTGAAACATGTTTCTTTGCCAAATATTGCATGTTTGTCGGAGGTTAAGTCACGTGATTTGGTAGGCGGGGCGGTCTATCGTCTGGCGTAAGGTCAATTTCAATCGTAGCATGGAATTATTAAGAACTGTGATCAATATTATTCATGAACAAAACATTTAGTGTATTAAATTGTGCGACATGCAGTAACAGTGACATTGAGGTTCAAGAGAGTGTATATATATATATATATATATATATATATATATATATATATATATATATATATATATATATATATATATATATACATAAAGACTACAATTGATATGGTGAACAACAGTTCTTTCAAGTGCACCGGATCCAGCAAAGGATCACGTTTGTCAGGGATTGATTAAGATAAATGCAATAAACTGACAACGAACAGTGCAAAACTAGTATCTAACTAGCAGAGAGCTTTCGACTCTTAATGAGTCTTTTTCAAAGGCAAATACAAAACATAGAAGAGACAAACAAATAAAACAGAAAAACCGTTGTGTTTGCAAAACATTACATGACTATGACTTGCTGCGGATGCTGGAAGATATTTTATATTGACCTAGAAACCGATGAGCAATAGCGACATCTGTTATTTTATGTAAATTTCATCATCATCATGATCATCATCATAATCAATCCCTTCACCTAAGAGGTCTTTGGGGCACCAAAGTTGACTTTACAACCAATTCTCTCCATCTTTCCGTGTTCTCTACTGCCCTTTGGGAATCTCCAAATCCCATGCCTGTCCAATCCTTAATGTTGTCTTCCCACCTCTTTTTCTGTCTGCCTCTTCTTCTGCACCCTCGCACTGTGCCTTGCAAGACTGTTTCTGCCAGTCCAGTTGATCTTGAGACATAACCGTATCACTTCACTTCGCGCTTTTATACAGTGGCCAAGAGGTCTTCATAGGATCCGATGACTCTTTGGATCCTGTTGTGGACTTGTCAGTTGGTTACATGGTCAATGTATGAGATGCCCACAAACGTGCGGTGGCATCTCATTTCGGAGGTTTGAATCCTTCTTTGTAGATCTGATGTGAGCGTCCATGTTTCACAAGCATACAGAAAGATGGATATGACAGTCGAGCGCATCAGTCTTATTTTGGAACCAAAAGCAATGTTGGTTTCTTTCCATATTGGTCTCAACCTTGTTATTGCTGCTGTTTTCTATTCAATCTTGCAAAGTAGTTCTGGTTTGGAGCCCTCATCTGTGATAATTGATCCCAAGTACTGCAAGCTTGTCACTTTTTCCAGCTTCTGTCCACTGACCTTTGTTTCTGCACTGATGCCATTGGTGTTGTTTGTCATCAGTTTGGTTTTTTCGAAGCTAATCTCCATACCGTATGCTGTGGAGGTTGTGTCGAGCCGCTCAACCAAGTCAGCCAGTTCTTTTACATCTCCTGCTAAACCATCAATATTATCTGCGAAGCGAAGGTTGGTGATTGTTCTTCCTCCGATGCTGACAGTGCCCTTGTAGTCATGCAAGGCATCCTTCATGATCCTTTCGAGGAAAATGTTGAAGAGTGTATGTGACAGTATACATCCTTGTCTGACTCCAACTGTTGTTCAAACCAATCTCCTCTGTTGCCACTGATGTGAACAGCAATGGTGGCTTTGTCATAGAGGTGCTCAACAACCTGCACCAGGTTTGAACTGATGTTGTACTTCCTCATAGTTGCCCATAATGCTGCATCCATACCCTGTCAAAGGCCGTTTTGTAACCTATAAAGACATGGTATAGATTCTGCTGATGCTGAAGGCATTTCTGGCAAAGGGGTCTGAGATTGAAGATTTGTTCTGTGGTGCTCCTTCCTGCTCGGAAGCCTGCCTGCTCTTCAGCAATAATTTTCTCTGCTTGAGGCTTTAAACTGTTGTCTCAGTGACTCACGCACAGTTTTATAACAAAATGTGAGTGGCCCTAGGATTCTTTGTATTTTGTTTCATCAGATTCTGAATGACCCAGGAACTAGAGGGTATGACTGTTTTTGAAAAATATATAATTCGGCCCTGCAATGTTAAAACCCAAAAGTCTTTAGATACTGTATAGAAAGTCACAACTTCCATTAACTTCATTTGAAAATCGAGGTCAAACCAGGATTGTCTTAAATGGCATTAAGGAGCATTAACCACCCAATTTTAATAACAGATATTTTACAAGTTTCTTACCATACTGATATTTTTAAACTTTTATACAAGGAAAGCACGCAGTAGATTTCTACACTTACTTAAGTTCTTATTATTTATCCCTGAGTAAAATGGATAAAAAAACAAGTGCAAAAATTCCTTCTGAAGACTTATTCACTTAATCACTCGTAGATTTAACACTAAAAACTGGTTGTACTTAAACTCACTTCGACCATCGAAATTTACATACAGGAAATAAATATTATACTTTTGCGTTGAGAATTTTGCTTGTGTAGCCTTACTTAGCATGGTCTCTCACAGGGAGATATATATATATATATATATATATATATATATATATATATATATATATATATATATAGCTTGATAGATAGATAGATAGACAGACAGACAGACAGACAGATAGATATAGTTCCGATTGATGCATTTGTAATAAAAGTTTTGTAAAATTGAAAATGTAATTAATTTCCCTAACACATGTGAAAAATTAAAAATAATTACATTATGGTGAATGAAATTCTAAATATTCTTAATAGTTCTAATACGTCCAAATGAATCGAGTAATGCAAACGAGTTCTACTGGTTTTCCAAATGATGTTCACTATTGTATTGATATGCCAACAGTACTGAATAATCACGGCGATACCATGCAAGAATGCCTTTAAAATGAATATACAGTAATTCGAACAGGTATGACTCCAAGTAAGTCGAGCACTTTGTAATTCCAACAAATGACTGAATAAATGAACCATATCAATTAAACTCAACAAAATGTTCCTCCCAACTGATATTAGTAGCAGGATACGTTATTCTTAAGAAAGCAACATTTATTATCTAGATAACTAAGTCGTCATACATTCCAGAGTGATTCCAACTAGCGGACAATATCAGGTGCTTTACACTAGCCAATCCAAAATAATGTCAGCTTGGACTTTCAATAACTCATCTCGAATCAGGTGATGTTTACATGGATCAATAGTACAACTCAGCCTTGAAACTCATGAAAGAATTTTACGCGCTTAATAGACGATAGGCCTTTTCTACAAAGTGCCAATCTACGATCATATAGAAAATTTGTATTAAAAATGGTTTAACTAAATAATCCAAAAAGATTTTTATTATGAAAATAATACATACAGAATATCGAAATGCAATCACGTATATCATTGATAAAGCCTACATACTATACATATATTTTATTTATACCACATACAAGTTTTCGTTTTATATGGGAGATAAAACTGACGGCTATAAACAGTGCACTGTAGGAGAGTGAACAATTCACAACCCGTTTCTGCTTAGCCCTAAGAGCTCCCTTGTTAATGCAAAGTGTGTGTCATTTCCTCTCATGATTGTACTTGCATATTTCTTGATTTTAAGGTGGCGATCAGTGGAGATAACGATGTTTCTTAAGCTGTTAGGTTCAAGCTCGGATCCATCCTTTCTCCTAACACTGAGTATACAACCGGCCAGGTGCTGATCCACTTCAGATGGGTGTAGTTCGTGTAAATTTCTTATTTCTTTTTTTGACTGCAAGAATGCTGCCACTAGCCTTACATCAAATAGTGCCTTTTAAAAGTGTTTGCATTCTGATTACTTTCTATAAATTTCAGTATATCATCAGGCTCATGGTGTAAAAATCTGTCTTCCCTAACAAGCTCACATTTGGACAGAGAATGATCATTTTTATTTACAAATGTCTCAGCCATGTCTCTATCAAATTCTTCAGTTAACTCATAGTTTAGTAGATTAAATGTTGCTTCATCATCTTGCTCCTTATATGATGTCATTGTTTTCTTCTTCCACAGAGTTGTACAGTGTTTGATTTTTGCAAGAGGGAGACACTGGAAACAGCAGTGTTGACAGAAGTGACAGCAGACGACACAGGGTGGAGCGGAATAATAATTATTTCCTGGATTGAGTATGGTTGTTTTTTTTTATAAAAATGTTACTTTCTATAAAAATATTTTACATGAAAATCATTTTCTTGCTATTTTCTCCTTTTTAAAAATATATTCCAAGAAATTCATATCCATGTTAGAGAGTATAATACCTATAAAAACATGATCCTTATCCGTATTCATACGCCATATACAGAGAGAGATAGAGAGACAGAGACATAGACAAAGATTAGAAGTCTATGTGAAAAGATTGGCTCAAGATGGAATCACTTATGTTATCCAAGATTTAGATGTATATATCGTTTGGTTGCTGCTTGAGTGGAACAACGTGCCTCGTGAGATCTTTCCGCTTTACAATTATGTCGTCCAGCAGATTGATATTTAACATAACCGTCTTTATCGAATGAGGTTATTCTTCTCCCTCAAACATAGATTTCACACACGACTTCGACAACATTAATGGGATACCACTAATGGATTAAAATGCCTGTACAATTTCAATGTATTAATTGAAATCTTATAATAACTTCGTATACTTCTTTCATCTCTTACAGCAATCTGCATATTCATTAGTGACATTGTTTCTATTAATTTAGGTGGCTTCATCCAGATCACAGTCATCGTTAGTAGGTCTTATAAATTTTATGCAATGAATACCTTGTGCAGTTGATTCTTTTCACTTCAAAAACAAGAGAAATGACTAGTTTATAACTAGATTTCAAAACAATAAGCTATATATTTCAGCATACATTAACGCGGCCGTTCACAGCATTTCAACATCCAGTATGTAGATCATATTTTCGTTTTCCATTGCATTGTTTCATTGTCAAGATTGCCCACAATGACAAATGAAGGTTGTAATTCAACTAAGAAAGACAATTGCATAAAATCTGTATAAATGGATATTCCTATACATGTAGCATTGAAATTTTTTAAATCGATTTTGTACTAATGTGTACATTGCAAAATATGTTGGGGTTTTTTTTATATAGGATCAGACGTTTATGAACGTCCTTATGCCAGGTATATATTTTTATTGCCAATGCCAGGTACATATTTTTATTGAACAATCCCAGGTACATATTTTTATTAACCAATCCCAGGTACATATTTTTATTGACCAATCCCAGGTACATATTTTTATTGACCAATCCCAGGTACATATTTTTATTAACCAATCCCAGGTATACTGGATGCATTGTTTATTGCACAACAAAGTAAATCATAAAAGACATTCGCATATTGATCGAATTAGAACAGAAGACATGAAAAGTGACGTAATTTAACAAATCAAAAGCTTAAAAGCTTGGTTTTAAAGCAAAAAATGTTGTTGCTTCCGAGAACAGTGTCAAACCTATCAAGTTCAGTGCCGGCGGAGAATAATGATAACTTAGAAGCAAACTAATATGTCTAGGTTAATCTATCAAACCGATATTTCAGCACGCTTTTAAGAATTATCTCCCAGAAAATACTAAAATAGCTTCACTATCTTATTTGACACATCATTAAAAACAGCATGAACCATAGACAACAGAGTAGGGTTGCACATTTAATTAACTGCTAATATTTGCTAAATGCTATTGCAGGAATGGAATCTTCCCATGAATTAGGCATCAAGGCATCAAGGAATGTATGATATGGCTAGATATAAAAAAATCATCCAAAGCATGTGACACTACCTTACTATTTTAGTTATATAAATGTACACATAGCATATAAATGTTTTAATCTAATTCATGTTCTGCATTATATCGCCTTTAGGAAAGGGATCAAAAAGGCTCACAAAAGTGAATGAAGTGTATTACAAGAAAGAACATGCGATCTTCATAGATCTCAGTTGAGAGCTTTAAGAATGTTGGATTTCGATCATATGAATTTAACCTCCTTTTATTGTAGTTTACACGATGTTTGAATAAATCTTAAAACGTAAAGGTACACATGAGTAGATTCAGACATGGTGAATCCTACCAACTTAAATATGTATTTCGTTAGACGCTCTGATAAATGGGCTCCCATCAATAACTGTTCTTACGTGGTTACGAATAATTGGCTCCCATCAATAACTGTTCTTACGTGGTTACGAATAATGGACTCAGGCCAATAACTGGTATTTCTTGACTGCAAAAAACGTATACAGGCTTGAGATAAAGAAAGCCTCAATAACAATGTTTCTTCATTTTATTCAAACAGTATTTTTAAATGATCATAATATATAGATATGCTAGGATAAATCTACAAGCATGTTCTAAACATTATTCATTTTTGTCCTAGACAAATATTGTTGTTCACGAATATCATGAAGAAACGTATGATTGAACGGAGATTGGTGGTTTGTGGTTTGGTGGTTTGTACACATATATTTTTTACCTTGAACGCTGTTCGTTGAGTTATTTGTTTTTATGAAAGATGTAAAATCAAATTGCTATCGAGAACTACGTGGACAGGTTTATATAGCTTAACATAGTACGAAAACGTCGGTAAATAAAAGAACCGCAACACTACCCATGATTGCATATGTGAAGTGCCTAACTACTATTAAGAAAGAAATATGTTATTGAGTTTATTTTTGTCAGGCACTCATTTTAGTTGTCTATACAAAGGATACTGATAGATTGTTCATTGGCACAAAAGCCCAAAAAGTATGAATAATATCATTAAAGTAGATACAAATTACAATTGTGCAATTACGTTTAAGTGATAGAAGTAAAATATACAAATATTCGTCTTTGCTTTGAACTGTTTTCGGTTTAAACACAAATGCTTTATACCTCCTCCCCTGTCTGTCTCATTTACCGTATTTGGGAGATAGGTTGAATCGCCATTCTAAAATGTGCCTCTCGGAATGCATTGATCGACGAGGGCGTCTTCGTAAAAAGGAAAGACTCTATAATCATTCCAAGTAACTGACATTTAGGTAGAATTCAAGCCAATTCAGACAATCTCATCTTTCGACTAAATACCAATACAACCTATTGGGACCTTGAATAAGCATAATACATACTGTAAAGTCTTGTATGGAATCTAATGAGAATCGTTATTACTGTCCGCCCACTTATTCCTGTCAATGTTAAAGCCACAACTCTTAGGATAATAACTACCGCAATATTTAAGACCGACCCCATTTCATTACTAGAACGGCTTGATGTGAGTAATTGGCGAATGCGGAGGCTAACTCGGTTATAAGAATGAAGTAGCTCTACCAATATTATGGAAACCAAGAATCAGTCGAATGCTTTCCTAATCTCTTTACGGGAAAATGCAAATTCTCTACGATGATAAATAATGCTAATGTCCTTTCCCTTACACGGGAATTGTTGGGGAGAACCTTGCAATATGCTACCGTAATAGCATCTACTGGGACTGCCAGATGTTTATCTTTTTCTTTAAACGGACAAGAGAGTCAACACAATCTTGTTTTTCAATTTTCCCCACTCGCAGTGGTGTTTTCATGTGTGTGCGGGGGGGGGGGGGTAGCAGGGGGGGTGCAGAGCATAATGACGATGTATGGCAATTAATATTATTGAGAAATTATGCGAATGTAATATTATGAGACAAAATATGGATGTGTGAAAATTACCACTATTGCCATACTACGGAGTTGTATGAGAATTTGTCATCGTAGGGCGTGATGAGGATCTATTGGAATTAAAGTTACTGGGACAATATGGGGACAATTGGGAATTAGCATTTATGGGCAGTATTGAGATGTGTGAGAATTAACATTATTTGGGGACTTTGGGGATGTATGCAGATTTAACACTATAGGGCTCTATGGGGGATGCATGGGAATTAACATTACTAAAATTCTATTGGAATGTTTAGAAATTTACCATAATGGGATAATATGGAGATGCATGTGAAATAATATTACTGGCTAAGAATGGGATGTATTGGAATTTATCATTATGTGAAGTATGAGAATTTAGCGTTATGTGGTGCTGTGGGGGTGTAGAGGAATTTAATATTAGCTGCTCTGGGCCAGTTTGGGCATTACTGAAAGTAACATTACAGGACCGATATGTGATCCTACGAGAATTCAACATTAGTGGTTTATAGACTCTTATTGAAATGTAACAATGTGGATGACACCATGACCCCTCGTTATGTGACAGTCCCTATATATATATATATATATATATATATATATATATATATATATATATATATATATATATATATATATATATATATATATATATATATACGAGATATTGTATTTGCATGCAATATACAAAAAGAGCAGAGCTAGTTAGAAACAATTCTTTTCATTTTGTGAAACACTCATGATTACAATTTTATGTGCGAATTAAAGCTGCAACCATCGAAGATTTGGACATTTAGTAGTTTGAAAGAAGAAATAGTGTCATTAGTTATCTTACAACTTGCCAGTTTCATACTTCCATTCTGTTCTTGAAGGTGTTCTTGGTTGATTCCAATCAATTCAAAATATATAACTTTACAGCCTGTTTTCATTTTAGTATAATGATACAAACTGCAATCAAAGGTTGATGTAGATTACAATTATAATTGGTACTAAATTAATTTAGTATAATGATGCAAACTGCAATGAAAGGTTGATGTAGATTACAATTATAATTGGTACTAAATTAATTTAGTATAATGATACAAACTGCAATGAAAGGTTGATGTAGATTTCGATTATAATTGGTACTAAATTAATTTAGTATAATGATACAAACTGCAATGAAAGGTTGATGTAGATTACAATTATAATTGGTACTAAATTAATTTAGTATAGTGATACAAACTGCAATGAAAGATTGATGTAGATTACAATTATAATTGGTACTAAATTAATTTAGTGCAATGATACAAACTGCAATGAAAGGTTGATGTAGATTACAATTATAATTGGTACTAAATTAATTTTTGGATGATTTGGGTGGCCGAGTGGTCTAAGGCGTTCACCTTTACAGATCATACACATCTCACTTCTGCCGACGTACGTATGCGGGAAAGGCTGCCAGTAGCTTCTTTTGGGTCGGTGATTCTGCCATGGTTTTACAGGGTTCTTCCCCCACCAGATATACTTGCCTAGTTATAAATGTTTTATGCTTTGATAAGTATAAGTTTTATCCAACTTATTGTTGATTTTTCAAAGTTAAAAAATAATAAATTTATCATTAAATTTCATTGCAACTGAATCTAAATCTTTTTCAAAAATCAAACAAAGCGCAGTGCAGGAAAATTGTGCTTTTTGGTGTAAAATATTTAACTGTATAAGCTTCTTATGTTTTCTTATGTTTGTCTAAATTGGTCCAAACGTTTCGCGAATGATGAGTCTGTCTGGTTAGAAATGGAAGCAGTATACCATGTTGGGTTTGTTTTAGCGAATATGTAATCGTTTGGAGTATGTCGAGCCTCTAGTAGGAATTTAGCATTTGGGTTATACTATTTTGTTTCAAATATGGCGATCTAGACCCCGAAACGGAACTTGACAGCGAAACGGGAACCCTATGTCAAATAGGGTAAAATGAATGTATGTCCAAAAGAGAAATTAACATTAGCCCGCCATGTATGGTACCTTGGGAAAATGGTAAATTAACATAAGACCACCACATTTGTAGCATTGCCGGTACAATAGGAAATAAACCAATAGTTTACATTTCTTTAAATTTCATACACGATTTCTAATGATAAACATACGGATATTTTTATAATAGTATTTCCCAGCTTAGCTATAAAATCTCATTTAAAAGGTAGTCTAAGATTAAGTTCCTCATTGTCTCTATAGTCACCCATTATGTTAAATCTATGGATATTCTGACATGGGATGCCGCTGTGTCCTAATAATCCTAAATAAAAAGGAGGCCTAGTATTGATTTCTTCTTGTCCCCATAATCACTCATCACATTAAACATATGAGATTTTTTTAACACTGGATTTCTTCCTGTCCTCAGAATCCCACGAAATGGTGAGCTAATATTAATTCACCGTGTTCCTATAATTCCACAAAAATGGAGGTTTAATGCTTATTTCCTATTGCCCCTCAAGTGCAATAACAATTGGTGGCCTAATGTTAATTTCCCGTTCCGTTTGGCTGAAAACTCTTTTTGCCCTATCAGAATACCCGTTTGGCTTTCAAGTTCCAGTTTGGGATCCAAAGTAAATAAGCAGAGTAATAGGTCATTTGTTCGAGGGCAGATTTTTATTAGCTTTATATTGGATGTATTAAGCTTAGTTTACAGTATACAATGGAAAAATACAGTCATCTTAATCAAATGTAAAAAGGCAAACAGAAATGAGTAATAAACAGTCCGGTAGATTCTATAGATCTGACATATGTCCAATAAAGGAACGAATTGCTGTTATTTAGACTTGACATATATCGCGTCTGGCCCATGAATTGTTAATGTCACTCTAATTGAAAAGATAAGCACAGTAGATGAGATAAATTACATTTTCTTTCTGCTTTCTGGCCTGAATGTTTTTACATGTTGTTAGGAAGGACGAGATTGCTGTCTGACACGCTTTACATAAATTGCGTTTGGCCCATTGTTACTGAATAAGGACACTTACATGCCCACAGTACAATGTAGTATCACGCATGTATAGAATACAAAGTAAAACAAATAACAGACAAGTTTGCAACCAAATAACAAATATGTTTGCAATCGCCGTTTGATGCTTATTTTTCCCGTTAACATTCTTAACACATATTTATTAAGGACTACGAGCCTTGGGCACATAACAACAGACACGGAATAATTCTGCAATTACAGACCTATTAAAGACCTATCTACAAACATAATTTTAGTCTGAAAATGTAAAGACAAACGATGCTACGCATTTAAACAAAATTTAAAACAATTTTTCTAATAACTATAATAACTATTGTCATGTTACTGCATTTAATTTATTGTTGTTTCATTATGGCCTTCATGTAATGAAATTTGTAGCTTTGAGAACACATATTTTATAGGTCTACTAATCAAATCGTCCTTTAATAGGAAAACAAAATACACATTTAATTTCACCATGTCATCAAGGTAGGAAAAGAAACAATAAAATGCTGTTTGTAATAGAAAAGATACCCATTAATTTAGATCAAGTCATAGAGGTAGGGAAATTATGGTTCAAAATTGACGTCAACTTGATTGGAATTTGATGCTATCGGTCACAGAATGTATTTTCATGGTGACGATCCCTCGATTATTGAGCTGGCTGTCATATAATTACAGTTTTTAAACAGTTGCGTTACCTTTACTGTGATAAAAATATAAGCTTTTATGTACGAAGTTAAAGATGGGACTTTCTTGAGGTCCCAAACACTCTTTATATTTACCCAGTTGGCCTACATACTGAACTTTTCGTCAGGTCATTAACAGTCCTTATATTTACCCAGTTAAATACTGGGCTTTTCTTGAGGTCACCAGCGCAACAACTAAAATGTGTTCGTTAACCATCGCAATAATAAATCTTTGTATCATGATGTAAAGATGTTTGCCATAAAATGAAAGCGAGCCTACGTCACAGTATATGGCCCTTGCGGTGATCCTTGGCATGCTACACAATTGAACTTTCTCAAAAATTTTACAATTATAACCCGATCTCAAGATTAAAGTTTTTATTGAGCATACTCTCCAGTGGCGGCCCAGGGGTGGGGTTGGGGGCTATTTTAAGGGGCAAATGATCCCGGGTGCCAGGCAAAGGTTGCCCCGTCGGGAACATCATTGCAGAAGGAAATTGTCATAATATTTCACTTCATCTTAATAGTCACAAAACGTATAATTCGGACGACGAGGGGTGGGGGTTAGGAGGAAGATAGTTGGTATCTGACATAAAAATTGTTTTCCGTTGCTAAGTAGGGTAGCTACTAAAGAATCTTACCCCAGGACGCTTAGAACCCCCCGCTATATCAATTTAATTATTTTAATTTCTTTTTCATTTTTGCCTAATGTTTTATCAGTTTACGATTAAGCACAATGCAGCAAGTATCAATTAGATAGGTTTAACATTATAAGGACAACATATGATTGAGTGTCACAAAGTACAAAGCTGAATGGCCTGATAACGCTTGTCGTAGCCGTTGCATCACAATATGCATATGTTACTTTTATCTAACTGGTAATCTCTGTGTTTAACCATTCCTTCCCTATGTATAGCCGGTTAGTTTAGATTTGTATGACAATGATGACAACACTGAATCACATTGTTAGGCTTGAAATTTACATGACGTAAAATTCACATAGTGCAGTCCGTGCTTGTAGTTAGACTTGAAATTTACATGACGTAAAATTCACATAGTGCAGTCCGTGCTTGTAGTTAGACTTGAAATTTACATGACGTAAAATTCAAATAGTGCAGTCCGTGCTTGTAGTTAGACTTGAAATTTACATGACGTAAAATTCAAATAGTGCAGTCCGTGCTTGTAGTTAGACTAGATTCAGCCTTAGAATTTTGATATCTGTCCTACCTACACTTTTTACATACTTTAATTACATGAAAATTATAGATGCAGCAAGCAAACTACAAATCGTGGCACACACACACACACACACACACACACACACACCACACATATATATATATATATATATATATATATATATATATATATATATATATATATATATATATATATATATATATATACTACTATTCTCAAGCATTCTTCTGTAGAATCCAGGGATAGCACTTTCCGTTCTGTCTGGTGTATATTTATAATTCTGTATAATTAATCCTATATACCTTGATTTCTTTCATAGGAATCCGGAATGACTCTGTAGATAGGTGAGAATTATTTACCAGGTCGTCATGCGGGTGTGTCTGCTACGCACGAGTGCATATAACACCGATTCAGCGCCATCATATTTTGGTGATGGTAGCTTAGTCGTGAAGGAATATGGGCTGGTACGTGCAGGCAAGGCGATGGGTGCCGTTTACCCGCGGACCTGAGTTCGAATCTCCGTAGAGTACGAATTAAAAATTCTTTAACCTGTATGATAGTATTATTTGTGTGTGTGTGTGTATGTATATATATATATATATATATATATATATATATATATATGTACATGACTAATGTCTTGTTTTTAAAAAAAAAAAACAAAACATATTACATAGCTAATTTTTCATTATGATTGTAGATCATATATTAGAATTAGTATTACTTGTATGTAACCATATTTACTTGGTTTCGAGTTCCTGATACTGCCTGGATTCTGAGAAGATTCCAGAAATGAATTTTTCTTACAGTTAATGAAAATTTCTTTACGAAGACATTCATCATGGTCCTGATACTGTGTCTTATGTTTTTATATAAGGGAGATGTAAACAGAAATTCTTTATTCCTACTTTGACATCTGAAATGGAACCAGTCTTTTAGTGTTGTTCTGATGGTAATGACGTCGTCTGCCAGTTAGTGTGGGCTTCTGATTAATGTGGTGAATAGTTTGTATACGATTGTCAGTGATTCGTCCAAACTGAGATTGGAATTGTCTATTACACAGATACTTTATCATGGAAATTGACAGAATACCGACAAGTAAATGTGGCTAAACCTGTAATATTGACAGGCTACTGTCGTGCTATGATCCCAGTAATTGAACGTCATGGGGTTACCATCTAGCGATTTTAGCTCCGCAAGTTAATGTGGATTCAGCGTAATCCCCCAAAATATAAAACCAGTCAAGAAATGTGTGTGTGTGTGTGTGTGTGTGTGTGTGTGTGTGTGTGTGTGTGTGTGTGTGTGTGTGTGTGATTAGGATTTTTAATGTAGCTTTAACAGTTTTTCAGTCATATCGCTACGATGTCTGCAGTGTGGCAGTTTATATTGATGTCTAGTACTGGGGCATCATGCCGCAGACACGTAGCATGATGTCCCACCCAGTCACATTTTCCTGACACCAGGCCAACCAGTCCTTACACTAACCCCTTAATGCTGAGTACCTAGCGAGGCAGCTGTTAGTACAATTTTTAAAAATCTTTGTTATGACTCGGCTGGGGTTTGAACTCGCTCTCGCATCCAAGGCGAACGCTCTAACCACTAGTCACCGGAGCGGTCTATGTGAATGTGTGATGTACCATACACTTGTATGAAAGACTGTGAGTAGTTGATAATGAGAAGTTGTTATTGTTGTTGCTGTTGTTTTGGGCTCACCATCATTTTGATAGGCTATACATAGAGGCCAGTATATCTGGTGCAGGAAGAACTCGGGAAAACCGTGGGAAAAAAAACGCAACAAACCCCCACCCCACCCAACCCCACGGCCCAGTCAAACCCCCACCGACCTAAGGTAATATACTAGCAATCTTTCTGACATGGCCGAGTCCGAGTCCGAGTCCGAGACCGAGATTTTAACCAATGGAGAGAGAAGTCAGAAGTCAGTGATCTGCAAAGGCGAGCGCCTTAGACTACTCAATCACCCCGAGCCCCATAATGAGCAGTTAAACTGAGGACCATAATGAGCAGTTAAACTGAGGACAAACTATATTTTCAAAGCTTAAATTAAATGAGACAGACGAAAGGTTTTATTATATGAACTGCCATTGGTGGCGAAGGTGTTCTGTATTTTATTTTTGTTATTATAATCTTGGCTTAGGAAAGTGGCGTAGGTCACACAAGTTTCAAGCACATGTAGTTTTGAAAACAATTCCCCATCTCATATTGATTTTCAGCAGTGAAACATGCATCAAAGATGGTTCTATGCTGTGAGATACTGCTTTACTCCCGAGTATTTAGAAATTGAAAGATATTAAATTTTAATACCACACATTTCCATGGGTTATTAGAGAAACTGAATTAGTACCAGGATGCTTACACATTACGGGTCGGGATATATTTAGATGACGGGACTTTCCTATCAGGTAAATCAGTCAGATTGCTGTATAAAGCCAGGGGTTGTTTATATGAAAATGGCTTCCAGTGAAGAAGCTGGCAACAGTATCCAAGCAGAGTTCTTGCCATGTAAATAGTTATGCATCGGTAGGTATGAAAGTCACAAAATAAATTTGTTATTCGTTCAATACAATGTTGGGGGTTGGGGTTGGATCCGTTGTTTTGTATTTTTCATGTGATTTATTGATATGGGCTTCCTGTCGGCCACTATTTTTTCTCATTCTTTCATTGTGTAATGTAGCTCAAGAGAGAACTATTGATGATCTGTTTGGTTACATTTCCTACACTTTTCTACTCGTCTTTTAATATTGGAGCATGATCGATATAATAATTGTCTGGACTGTATTCAATTAATTGAATATATGGATCTAGCCATTATTCGTCCATAATCAGCTCTTGAAAGCAATTTTATTTTTTGTACTTGTCTTGATATTTTTATTTTTTTTTTGCCTTCATGCGATGTACATTGTAAAGTTTAAGCTTTGATTAGATCAAAAGAAAACGACACAGTTTTGTAGAAAATGCTAAATTGATTTTATTGGAACTATTTCTTTAAAAAAAAAAAAAAATTAAGTAGTGAAGGACCATATTATACAAACAGTTTAATACTGCCAACAAATATTACGTTATAACTATGAGAAAAGGTGCAAAGTTGCATGCTTGCAGAATGTATAGGTCAATATTTGACTTGATAGCATGTAGGACTTAATGCCATTTTTTCACTACATGATAGGCTATACATTGCGAACAATATGTTTGGTGGAGGAAGTACCCAAAAAGACCCGGGATGAACGAACGACCCACGGGAAGCTACTGGCAAGAGTTCTCACACATCCGCATTGTTAGTGCCCAGACTGGTACTTGTAAGGACAAAGGCGCCTGAGATCACTCAACCCCTGGGGTCCCCAGTATTGATATTACATGGAAACATTCATGAATTTAAACTAATCTGCGTTCTATCTGTTACCGAAGCCACGCGTCACCTATCCACCCCTAAATTTGCTTGCTCAGTTAGAAGAGATTATTTTTTACCAGCACATAAATAACAAGTTACGTTGTTAACTTGTATCCTCTAAGATGGTGAAAAGGCACGTGCATTTCGTGGCAAGCTTCAACATTTGGGGTTGAGAAGGTTTCCAATGCAATTTATTTGATATTATGCTCCTAAATTTGACTTTTGGCGAATTTCAGCTACAGAGAAAACATACTTGTGTAAGCCAAGAAAGCTTTATAAAAAGTTGGACCATACTGTGGCGCATTGGGTGATAACGTGTCTGGCTCTACGCTGTTGGCAAGTACAGCACTTCTAATTAACGGATAATAAAGGCGTAAGGTATAAGCATGGAATCTAAGAAGACATTTGGTGTAAATGTCTGGCAAGAAGAATTTCACTAATGACTCAAAAATGTCTGTTATTGAAACCCATCGGTGGTCATTCTGATGATTAGAGTTTGGTCAAATGTAAAACTTTTAATGGAGGAATCTTGATTAAATGGGTTCGATAATCAAGGTCTTGACCAATGTAAATTGAGCTGAAATGGATTTATTTCTCATGCATGCTAGCCTTGAGCCAGTTAAATCGGGCTGATGAGCTTTTATCACCACTTATAGTTATCACCATTTATAGTTCACCCATATTTAGATACGTAGGACTGGACAACAAGCTTCTTTCGATCAGACTGTTACATGTCTTTAATTATGTGCGCTTAGATTTGGATTTCTGTATGAAAAATGATGTAATGTGAAAGGGACAAACACTCTCTCATTCGGTGTAAAAATTAACGATCGATCTTTGCCTCTCTCTCTCTCTCTCTCTCTCTCTCTCTCTCCTGATTAAACGAATTTTAATGTCAAAAGATAATTTAGTCATTCATACTGCTATTAGAATCCTAATTGTATTAGATGAGGATGGATTTGACTGTTTGTTTCTAGATTTGCTTTCACCGCTAATTGCTGGCGTCGTGATCGACAAATTACCTTCAGTAGTAGATACATAGATACGTGTATATTGTTAGAAGTTGCACTTTCGGCACATGGTAGCAACTCGTATGTTCAGATCAATCGCATCCGTATAATAAACGTTTTACTGTATCCGAAATCAATGTCTTAGCAAGACTGTTGGAGATGTCATCTACGCAGGGCAAGATTACAACAAAGCTATGGATTCAATTTATGGTTCGTGATTATCAGTACTGGTTTTAAGTTTTAATTTAGAATAAAAAGTAAGTAAAACTTCACTTTTAATAGAACATGTTGTTATTGTTACAAGAGAATTGACGGATACTAGCTCTGGTATTCCTGATAATATTCTTTAAAATGTCCATTAATATTGTTCTAAATTGGGTTTTAATCCTTGTGCAATGCTGTAATATTGCCATCAAGGACTTTATATTACATCATAATCTTTGCACAGCTCTTGGAACGCCTGATTTCAAGTAAAGAGTAGATAGTTTTAGAAATTGAGAATCATACATAAGTACTAATTTAAAGCGAAATTTATTAAACAAGTCGAATAAATTCATCTGAAATTATTTGCCAAATTTCTTAATTTGAAAATGAGTAGTACAGTTGTAAGATTTTATTATCACGGGACGAAAAAGCTGTTTTTGTGGGTTGTTTACCAAACCTAGCGATAGTGTAGTAATACGACTCTAAAGTACATTTAGATGTTTTGGCCATCATTCCTGTCCTATATATGACCAATAACGTCATTTATGATGTTATTATGTGTTATTGCACGTGATACATACACAAAAGATCTCAAATGGGTAACGATTTAATACTGAATTTTCACGTGATTCATTCACAAAGGATTTCAAAAGGGTAACGATCTAATACTAATTTATGTAAGGAGTTGAATCATTTCAAACGTTGGCGAGCAAAACTTGGAGATTATTTAACACAGAATAAAATTTAGTAAAAAAAGCCCCAGAAAGTTAAGGAAGGATTTACATTTTTTCACTATTTTGGCTTGACGTCTTTAGCACAAATGTAACTGCAGTTGTAGGCTGTTAACTGGGAATTTCGGCACTAATCACTACAATATCAACATACATGGTACCAGCCATAATACATCCCTTTAACCATTTGAGTGACGGGAGATTTATCCAATATATACTCGGCTATTCGTCCTATTTCAAAAGTCTTATAATTTCCAGGAGATATAATATCACCTGTTTGCTTGATTTGGCTCGAGTCACGAGTCTTCTGCTGTCCGTCATCCCTGTTGGCTTGATTTGGCTTGAGGCACGAGAGTTCTGCTGTCCCTCATCCATGTTTGCTTGTTTTGGCTAGAGTCACGAGTCTTCTGCGGTCCCTCATCCCTGTCTGCTTGATTTGGCTTTAGTCATGAATCTCCTATTTTCCCTCATCCCTGTTTGCTTGATTTGGCTTGAGTCACGAGTCTTCTGCTGACCCTTATTCCTTACTATCTGAGTAGTACTGGAGTAGTCGGAATGAATACTAACGTCCACTCTAATAATCTGAGTAATACTAGAGTAGTCTAGATTTATGCAAACATCCAATCTTAAAATCAAACAACCCACAAAATGAATTTATTCCCACAATACGCTAAAAATGAATTTATTTCCATAATTCCGTAAATCAGTCATGCCTGCTATTTTACCTAGTTTTGCAGTTGAGCTTTAGATTCAGATACTCTTTACAAGAAGGATTTCGCTATTTCTTCTTTTTATTTTATTCCTATTGTAAAATTTGCAAATGGGCATGTGAATTCTAAATGAGGTAAATTATCTCGCTAAATGTATGAAAGTCGATATAAATAATCCAACATTTGCTATTACTCTCCAAGATTCATCAGCTGAGTTACGTTTATCAAGCAAAGTTCTTGATAGTTAACAATCATTAGCAAATGTGCCTTATGAACTCTACTGAACTCCTTGACTTTGATATTTCATTATAAGGTCTATAAGCTAAATTAGACATGTGCATATGTCTATTTACTAAACTGGACATGTGCATATGTCTATAAACTAAATTGGACATGTGCATATGTCTATAAACTTAATTGGACATGTGCATATGTTTCTAACAGATGTAGAGACTGAGAATAATGAAAGATTAAATGGACAAATATGTAGCACATGCGAATAATTGTGAAGAATATGTTTAACTCAAACATTTTGATACAAACTTTGGACATTATTAACACCAAACCTACCACCATCGCTGACGTAAAGAAAACACATGTCTCAGCAAGAAAAAAAAAAAGGAAACAGTGTTTCAAGGAATTAAAGCCAAGGAAATCAAAAGTTATATAAATGTCGCGTATGATATCTAGTCATTTTTGTTCCTATAAATTACTTTAAATCGAACTTAGAACTTCCACAAATATTACCAATTCGTACTTCAATTAGCAATAACCATTACAAATAATCTAGACAGGAAACATTCTTATATGCATATAATATTCAAAGATTCGTAATAATGTCGAAAATAAAATTAACGTTTACTAGAGACAGCCTAAAAAAAAAAAACTTATATCACTCCTGAATGTCACCTCTTTGCTGTTTGAATAAACTACAATTGCCGACAGTGGTATGCATTGCTGGAATGAAAATATCCTTTCTTTCTTTTTTTCTCCAACTTTTCACAGTTGGGTAGTCGTTCTGACGATGCTTAGCGTGAACTCATGTACAGCTAATCTTGTACCATTTACCTTGCCAAGATGAACACAAGAGTATTCTTAATAGTAAATTAATCTACTGACGGGGTGTTTTACCTCCGAGAATGTTTCTCAAGTACTGCATTGGTCACTTGTAGGCTTTAACTCTTCTAATAAGACATTTTGACTTTGACTTGCATTGCGGTGTTAAACATCCTCTCTATTAGTTGTCAGTGCTTTTTAAGACTTGCATTGCAGTGTTAGACAAACTTTCTTTTAGTTTTCATTTTACTTTGTGTCTTGAATTCCAGCGTTAAACATTCTCTCTTTTAGTTGTCATATTGCTTTGAGACTTGCAATGCAATTTTAATCTCTCTTTAATTGTCACTTCGTTTTGCGACTTGTATTGCAGCTTTAAATAATCACTCTGTAAGTTTGTCATGTTGCTTTAAGACTTGCATTCCAGAGTTAAACAATCTCAGTTTTAGTCGTCATATTGCTTTGAGATTTGCATTGCAGTGTTAAACAATTCCTCATATAGTTGTCGTGTTGCTTTGAGACTTGCACTCCGGTGTTAAACAATTCCCCATATAGTTGTCGTGTTGCTCTGAGACTTGCACTCCAGTGTTAAACAATTCCCCATATAGTTGTGTTGCTTTGAGACTTGCACTCCAGTGTTAAACAATTCCCCATATAGTTGTCGTGTTGCTTTGAGACTTGCATTGCAGTGTTAAACAATTCCTCATATAGTTGTCGTGTTGCTTTGAGACTTGCACTCCAGTGTTAAACAATTCCCCATATAGTTGTCGTGTTGCTCTGAGACTTGCACTCCAGTGTTAAACAATTCCCCATATAGTTGTCGTGTTGCTTTGAGACTTGCACTCCAGTGTGAAACAATTCCCCATATAGTTGTCATGTTGCTTTGAGACTTGCACTCCAGCGTTAAACAATTCCCCATATAGATGTCGTGTTGCTTTGAGACTTGCACTGTAGTGTTAAACAATTCCCACTATAGATGTCGTGTTGCTTTGAGACTTGCATTGCAGTTTCAAATAATCTCTCTTTTAGTTGTCATATTGGCTTAAGACTTGTTTTGCCGTGTTTATCAATCTCTCTTTTAGTTGTCATATTGTTTTTAGAACACATGTCACATTCGTGTACGAACTGTGATGCGCATCCTTGCTTTTGCATCATATGACGTGTTTAGAAAACGTCTCACCAGGTCAAAAGTTTCCATTAAAACATGAAATAAAATTAAGATAATTAATCCAAGCACTTAAACCGTTGAATAATATGTCACAATGTAGAATGAATGGTATGATGCACCAGGATATGTGGTTTATTACAACTTTTTTTATAATGTTGTAAGTGCCAAGTCGCGTTGATGAAATGGACTGTGACATATTTTATGATTTATCTATCACTATGATCAAGTGGATGCTCACCATAGAAGGAAAGCATAATGCTAAATACATTGATAGTGTGAGTCTGAAGAAAGATCAGCAACAATCAGTTTTACATAAATTTGCTTCCTTTCAATTGACAAGGGTCAAACTAATAACTTCATATATCATAATACCCATGGTTCCATGCATGTTGAGTGTCTTAAATGCAAAGTAGTTAAACAGGGGTCGATGACGTAAAGTTCCATACATTGCTAGTTCTGAACGGTAGTGTGTTATATGTTGGCGTCTATAAGGTGTTCATGTATTTGTTAGTGATAATCGTAGACAAGCGAGCTTAAATGTCAAACATAATGTTACTAGATATATAAAATAGAAAAATTACCATAATATAAATATTCCCTTAAAACTCTATATATTAACTGTATTTAAATTAATTTGGAAGTAATGGTTCCAATATTGCATAATCGCCTGATAGGAGCGAGTTTACTCCATCTCACATTTCAGTTTAGACAAAACACATTGACACGATAAAGTATTATATTCTACAAACAAATATGCGTTCTTATTTATATTTACGATTTCTGTGGGTCATGCATGAAATTGTTTCCACCTGGTTAATAAAGTTTTGAAATTTCAGCGGAAATGAACACATTTAATTTTATGATGCCAAGCATTTCTCAGCGTGACCGTTATTATATCAGCATTCTTGTCATATATTGTCCTTAACTATACAACAGAAAAACATTGACTATTTTCGCTATTCTCGGTTTTATTTGACTTGCTTTCTTCCTAATGTTTTATGCTTGATATTTGTTCGATTTCCTTCATAGACCTAAGTAATATAAATATAAGTAATACGAATATGAAATAATATGAAAAAGACAGTAGGTTTTGCCTTTCCAAAAAACCCCAACATAGATTGCTTTATTCTCTACATGATTTATGAGGTCATTACTGGCAAGCATACAAGAAATCTAACGTGCAATTCGTTTGACTCTGTGAAGATAATGTAAAATTGCAATAGCTTTAATTTACAGATTCAATTACCCTGAAGATATGTGAGTGACAAAAGTGTGAGCTGAGAACTATATTCGATATTTAACGTAACATGGGTTAATTGCTTTATCGGAAAGAATATTGACCTTTCAAAAATAATACATTAGCGAGGAAATATATAATAGCTGGAAACAAACATTGATATGAATTTTGCATATCTGACGTTCAATACAGAATCGCCACAGCAAAAAAATTGAGGCTTCAGAAAGCGTTGGTCTAAACCTCCAGTGATAAAGAGCACGGACATAAATGACACATTTTGAATCATGGAATTGATTCGTTTCAAACATAATCTCTTATAGTCTAACGTCAAACAACCAGTCATGTTGTCTAAGCCCGATTTGGAATAGCAGAGTTCTATGATTTGTCAGTTTGGTCAAAGACAAGCAGAGAATCTGGAAATTAGCATTTTTGTTAGATTTCAAAGTATTCCTTAAGTGCTAAATATCTAACAGATCCGTATGCCAAAAGTTTGCAAAGTTCTTATCAATGTGTGTTATGGTATATTTCTAATGATCTTCATTTACATGGCTTTATTGTTGCAATATACCATGCAACGATAGACACATGATCTCCTCATTCTGAAAATATGAACACAACTGCTCACCCAACCTATTCTGAGAATCGAACCCAGTACTCCAATATTGGAGTTTACCAACAACTGGTCTATCGCTAGAGCATCGTCGATAATGTATACCCGTTATCATATAACATCATATAAATCAGAGCATTTCATGTTAAAACTGGTGCCAATTAATGTCTTAATGCATAATAAGCGTTTTGTTTTGTTTTTTTTAATGGCTGACAAATTTTAAATGTATGACGATTTGAATTTTTATGTAGTGGCAGTAGATTATTTGAAGGACTGTAAACCTGAACGTCCGACATGTTTCGATTGGGCCTGACAATCATATCTTTGCTAGCGATAGTATTGGCAGGCGGTTCGATTAGACCTGCAAATTACATCTTCGCCAGCGATAGTAGTGGCGGACGGTTTGATTGGGCCTGAAAATCTCATATTTGCCAGCGATAGTATTGGCAGGCGGATCGATTGAGCCTGAAAATCACATTATAGCAGTGATAGTATTGGCAAGCGGATCATATGCATTATCACATGATACGATTTGCGTGGCATAAGACAAACACGATATGACCCACATGCATGTGGCTAAAAATAACTCGTCCTCATTGCATTATCACAAAATTAACCTGCTTCCTGTGTTGGTATGCATTAAATAAAGAATATTTTGGTTGACCAAGGACAACTTGGGAGGGGGGATTGTCCATATGGTACAGTAAATTCCACTAGTAGGGTTAAATCCCCAGTAATAAGCTGAACGATTGTCAATTCCACCAAAGTATGTTTTCCCATTTTCAGGTACTTTATAGAAAGCTGCCCAAATATTTATTACCATTTATATAAATTCAGCTGCTTGTTCGAGAATCAAATTAATAGAGAATAACTGACTATCATATATAGGTTTGTATTTGAATTTATTCGTCATAGGGTTCCATATAACTACATTGAAAAAGGGTCTTGAGGGAGATCACATCAGGCGGAATATTATCCCCCTTGAAATATTCCCCTTTCTCTGTTGAGACAGTTTCGTGAGAATACTATGATCTTGAGGTTGATACATATTTTACAACACCGAACCTCTATAATTAAACAATAATCACCAATATATCTCACATTTTTAGACTAAAATACAGATGCATTTTAGATCCATGTAGTTACAAGAATAATACAAACTCTATTAGAATACGTAAAACACATATTCCGACCAAACAGTTGACCTAAAGTTTTAAAGAATCACTCTTTCTTTTTTTACTGAAAATATATTGAAACTGAGAGGATATTTACAAAATATATAAATATTTGCAATTTTTAAATATCGGTTAATTATTCCATGCAAGATTTGGCGAAAACTGGTAGTTTGCCACTGTTCTGTTATTTTCTTCGTAAATGTTCCATCTATACAATATTATTCATCCGACCAAATGTTCGTGGGTATTCTGCCATGGCATGTATTACATGGATGCATATAATATGGAAATACAGTAAGGTCACTAACGTAATTACAAAACAGATGAAAACGTTGGTGTTCCTGAGTTTGGAGTATATCATCTTCTGTGATAGTATATTCGATTCAGTCTGCCACGTATATCCATATCTAGGTGGAAATAGGACCTCATAAAGACTATCCAGTTCCAGTCGAGGTCATAATGCTGCACATTTTTCAATAGTCTGTAATAAAATATAGATGAGCTCAGACCATTTTTCTGCTTTACCGAGGGAGTTATGACAAATGTAGACGCTGATGAGAAAATAATACTACCACATGAAGCATTTATGAGAAAATAATGAATTCTATTAAAATCTCATTTCCATGAAATATAGCCAGGCAGCCTTCTGTCTTGTCGAAGGTATTGAGATTGTACGAACTTATGAAAATGGATATTACATACATTAATCTAGAAAATGTCACCTCACACCGTGCAAAAATATATCTACCTGATATCACA
The DNA here is from genome assembly GCA_016617855.1 of Megalonaias nervosa. NCBI lineage: Eukaryota > Metazoa > Mollusca > Bivalvia > Unionida > Unionidae > Megalonaias > Megalonaias nervosa. The sequence goes on from JAECUM010014411.1 coordinate 47,012, forward strand.
CGGAATTAATAATCGTTGTCGGTAATTAAGGCATGTTAAGGCATTTTCATTCCATTTAATTAATAATTAATGTCAGTTATTGGAGAAATAGCTGACGGACTAATTCCAGCTAAAGCCGATAATTAATATGATTTTATGCATATAATTTGCACGAAATAAAAGGAGGGGAACATTTCAGTGAGATGGACTCCGATGTTTTCACGTGGCTATATATCCATTGATAGCATTACTAATGTACTCTATTATATGCAAACATATTGAATTAGCATTCTTAATTATCAGATATTGTCAGGAGGAGCAATATGTTTTGTTGATAATTACAGTTTAAACTTGGTTCTTTGAGATTTTTCATTGTTGTTTAAACTATTTTCAACCATACAAACAGAATTTCATGTTTTACAGGTTTCGTGAAACTACAAGCCGAAATAACCCATTATATACTATGCCGACGTAAATAAAACAGTTGTCATGGAAACATAATTAGTAATAAAGTTAGATCGCACTGTATCTGAAAGTATCATATTTATCGTTCATGTTGTATATGCTGTATTAAAATTGCATAACTGTATTGATAATATAGATGACTATTGGTGGCTATTGACATTATTGGTAATTACTGATGGCTATTCTTAATAATATGGGTGATAATGGTGGTTATAAATGATAATACAGGTGATTATGGTGCCTATTAATGACAATGAGGGGTAATGGTAGCTATTAATGATTCGCAAATGAAACAATATACGCGCATATTTACCTTAGTCAATATCAGTCTGTAACAGTATGAAGTATACATATGTCTGTGACTATGAATGTCGTTGTGACACATAGCAATGTAAAATTAATGTTTGTAATTTGGCACGGAATTAAATCCATGGCATGTGCAAGGATATGGTACTTTAATGTGCCTAGAGTGGGCATGACTGAATCTTAATGAGGTTCCGTTTGGTAACTGTCTGGTGAATTGGCCAAAAAAAAAGTGAATTGGTTTTATGTATCGAAACAAGCCAAGGATTGAAATGTTGCAGAAACTGCGTTTGTACTTGCTGAAATATTTGTCATAATTTGAAACTTATCAGAGATCGGTTTATTAAGGAAAGCAGGAATAATGTAAAATGTTCCAATCTCTGGAGGATCATGTGTTAATAATGGCAGTAAAATAAACCTAAATTCCGATTGGACAAGTTAGTCGTCGGGGATGAGGTTCCCAAGCGAAGTCTCGCATTTTAAAATATCCTACCCCCGCAAAATTAGACAGTCTACGCTTTTACATGAGGCGACCATCTTAGCTCCGAGGGTAGTATGTGTATTGAGAGACAGATAACCAACGTTGTAAAGAGACGATTCTGTTAAATGGAGAGGTAGCAAGACACGTGGTCTTAATTTGGTTTATTATTTTTCATCGATATGCTTTTTAAGATAATTATTTGAATGCATTTGTTTAAATGTCATATAAATCATGTATGCTAAGAATTGATTATTATTAGGTTTGTAGGATGTTTATGTCAATGAATTGTTAGTTAGCAAATAATGTAGTTAAGACAATAAGTGGATTTTTTAAAATTCTTTTGTATAACTAAGATATGAACACGCTAAACTGATTGATCGGTTGTATTAGCATTCAAGCAACAATGCGGACTATACGGCTATTTAATGTCGGTCGTATTTGCACATGTGCTCGACATTAGTCAAGATAGTGATTTATAGTTCACACTGCAGGGACCACTTTGCTATTACGCGACAGCAGAGTATGCAATGGATCAATTAGTAATTTGGCTAGACGTATGAGAGGAATACATTAAGTTTCCTGTACTATGAAATGTCTATAGAAGCGGTGGTGTGAAAGCAAAATACGGTATGGAATTATAGGGCTGTGATCTGAAACCATGTTAGCAGCTACCGTCTGTTTGTAATACGGTATGGCTAAACTCTGAAGTGGACGATAAATATAATGTTAGCTCATTCCATGAAGTTATGCAGAGTAAAATGTTGCATTTCGTTTATTTTATTTATCGGGAAAATAGGCTACCTGTCTACAATAAATAGTAAGGTATCCCTGGCAGATTAAAGAACCAACACCTGAACTAATAGCGAAGACAAGAAGGAACAGAGTGTTGCTGTACAAGTCGACTCCAACCGTCAAGCTACGTTAATTCTTGAGGTGGCCAGCAACCAGATCAAGTTATGGAGACATGCTGGACAATTAAGTTCGAAAACGTTTACTCTATTCGTTTTAAACTTTTGCCGTATTTAAGTATACGGAACCTATAACTGTGTTTTAGAACTTTGAATTAATTTATTTAGTATAGGTGTATCTTACAACTGGACTTGTATAATTTTATTTTGTTTATCTAAATGACTAAATTGCTATATTCTGTATAAGGGGGCTCGTGTTATTCTATTTTATATCTCTAATCAGATCTCCATTAGTTCCATCCATTAATTTCATATTTCTATATTCGCCCGATCTGGGCTGTAACATCGAGGTCGACTATCTCTTAGACATCGATTCCACTATTCAAAAAGGTAAATAAAAATAAAACAACCCTCACGCCCACACAGTCTGTTCCATTATTTTATAAGAAAACAAATATTTCTGGCCCCTGTCAGCTGTATAGAAGGATGATAAGTTTTCAATATTCCCTAAGTAAATGAAGAATATAACCGGAAAACACAAGACTTAGGGAATACTGAAACAATTAGCTCCGTAGGATTAGGATCAGCACATATCAATGACACGAGACTTAGGGAATACTGAAAACTTAGCTCCGTTGGATTAGGATCAGCACATATCAATGACAGAAGACTTAGGGAATACTGAAAACTTAGCTCCGTTGGATTAGGATCAGCATATATCAATGACACGAGAGTTAGGGAATACTGAAAACTTAGCTCCGTTGGATTTGGATCAGCATATATCAATGACACGAGAGTTAGGGAATACTGAAAACTTAGCTCCGTAGGATTAGGATCAGCAGATATCAATGACTCTGAAAATAAGTCGTTATTGTCACTTCTAAAATTTTCTCCAAACTGACAGTCACGTGATTTCTGTCCTAAAATGTATAACATATAAACTTGGCAATTATGATCTACAATGTAATGTATATTAGAATAAAAGGGCCAATTCTCAACATTAACTCGAGGCACAGTGCTCTATAATCTCTTTATATGATCCAGAAGAAACTGTTTAGTTACTGTTTTCATCTGTTTGTAGATGACTTGCCTCTTGTATCGGGTTATATTTGATAAGCAAATATTCTGCTGGAAATTACTTGTGCTTCAAAACCTACTTTTGGATAGAGACTATTTTTAGACTTTTAGTTCGCCACAAATTGCATATGCTGATCCGATTTCAAGATTCCTCGCAATTTCGTCAATTTAAATATTTCATTCAACTTTCTTTATATAATAAGGATGATGAATGGATTTAATGTGATCAGTTGTTATTACTGTCCGAGCAATCTGGATTGTAATTAGAAATAACAATCTTTGACATTTCCGACACGTTTAATCACCGAAAATGTTAAAACTGTTTCAACGCCTTCATCGGGAAACAAATATTGCCTCCATTTGTTTCGTAAAATATTTGATTTTCCCACCCGCGGCTTGTCATTTAAGAAGATAATTACAACTGTTTTGTAACCTATGACTAAGACAAATGTCACAAATGCCTTAAACAAATTTAGATCCAGAAAGACCAACACAAATGCAGTGTTGTAGTATAACGCAGCGAGACAGTAACAAACGTGACGATGCGCCAACAGCTGGTGAATAACATCATCGGTCAAGGTCCTTAGTCTATACCATACACCATCTACTATTCGGACGCCGACAAGGACGCCGATTTTCTGATTCGTTTGTTTTTAAAGGACAACTAACATGTATTCCCTTGAGTCTTTGCTGATGTAAGTCAATTATATATTATCCGGACGGCCAATCTGCGAATAAAACCAACGTTTAATTTTTACTTGGCGTTTTGCTGCACACCTAATAATCCATCAGTTTTACCTAATGAGGGCAGTCATTATGATTCATTGTATCTAACAGGAATCTATGCGATTTCTATCCTTGTATAAATACTTACATAAACCAGCATATAATTGATAAGTCAGATGGCCTCTTTATCTGCACCTTGAAATTTAACATGATAAACCAACTATTCAGAGAGTAATTAAACATGAAAATGTTGTTTCAATATTTGCTTACGCTTCAAAGCTGTGAACGATTTCTATTTTATTTAAACACTTTTATTTGCTTTTAATTGTTTCCGTAGAAAACAAGCAAATATTACTTCCCTATTGTGAAAACATATAATAATATTTCAAATTCCTAAGTACTGCTATTGCCAATATCATAGTACTAGTCAAAATATTTGTTGGTAGTAGTTATGTCAATCTATTTGTAGTAGTAACGCACATCTGTTAGTATGACATACCAATCTGTCAGTGCTGATAACACCAATCTGTTAGTAATAATATTGCCGTTATGTTAATATTAGTCGTGCCATTATGCTAGTATAAGTCGTACCAATATGTTAGTACTAGTGACAATTTTTAGTACTAGTCATACCAATATGCTAGTACTAGTAGCACTAATATGTTAGTACTAGTCGTGACAATTTATTAATGCTGGCTGAGACAATTTGTTAGTGATGTTAGTACTATAGTGCTATTATGTTAGTGCTAGTCGTGCCAATATGTTAGTGCTAGTAGTGTCATTATATTAGTACCAGTCGTGCTATTACGTTAGTATTAGTTGCACCATTATGTCAGTACTAGTCGTGACAATATGTCAGTGCTATTCGTGACAATTTTTTAGTACTAGTCGTGCCAATCTGTTAGTACTAGGTGTGCCATTCTTTACTACAAGTCATGACAATATGTTAGTGCTAGTTGTACCGTTCTGGTCGTGCCAATATGTTAGTAATAGTCGTGCCAATATGTTAGTACTAGTCATACCAATATGTTAGTACTAGTCTTGCTAAGATGTTAGCGTTTCTCGTGACAATATGTTAGTACTAGTCGTGACAATCTGTTAGAACTAGTCCTGCCAATATGTTAGTGCTAGTCTTGCCAATCTGTTAGTACTAGTTGTACCATTCTGTTAGTTCTCGTCGTGCCAGTCTGTTAGTATTTGTCATGCCAATCTGTTAGTGTTGAGGACTCGAAATGTCAGCATGCGTACCCACATAACATGTAACCTCTACATAAGAAGGGTGACGTCAACATTTAAAACTGAAGTTAGTTATCGGCTTCGAACTCCAAAAATGTAATATTTTTGGTAGATGTCATACAGTACGTTTGGACAAATACAGCGTATCTCATCCTGAAAACAATGAACCTAAATGGAATAATTAAATTTCTTCAACCAACCCTGATTAGATGGTCCTTATCTATAAAAAAAGTCCCATAGATCAATTGCATAAGTTAGGCTCTATGTTAACGTAGATACGAAGGTCAGCAGTTACAAAGAGTGGAGTTCTCAAGGAAGCTTGAAGACTTTTGAGTGTAAGAGTTCGCTTCTTGGAACACATGATGACGAACCACAAATATCTCCAGTAAACGAAGCAATAAAAATCTAAGAAAAGTTATCACAGTTATTGTTTAATTCCATTGAAAGACCCAGAGGGCTATGGAGAGTTAATTTACATATACAAAATACAAGTACCGTATCCAAATACCAATAAGTAAAAATGTTTTTTTCAAATTAGTTTAACACTTGTGTATTATGTACATTTCATGTCAAGTTAAACACATATTAACTCATTCTACAAATCCTTGGGTTTTTTTCCCCTCATGTGATGACATTTAATATGCATAAAAAGCAATGCAACGCTAGTTCGCTTTTTTTCTCTTTCTATTTTTGTACAGCACTATAGCTACCAGTTCTATGTATTAGACGATCGAATTTTTCGGCTTGGCAAATCGTAATTCAAGCGATAAGAGGATTTGATGAACAATCTGATATTGAGTTATGTGCCATGATATCATTCGATACATTAAATCGATTTTACTGAGATTCGAAACTGGAACCACAAATCATGGCACCCGCCGCCTTACCTGCACGCACGTATCCCCATAGCCTCTCGACCAAGAGTACAATCCTCCCAAAGGATCGCATAAATTCGTGGATATAGTCAGTCAATCATATCAGACATACTAACATGACGAGAGGCAGTTATCTCTGGTCTTAGTACACAGTCACTCGTGATTACTATGACAAAAATCAGGGCATATAGACTTTAATATCAGATGTGAATCTATACAACAGACAGACTGGAAAATTCTATCCCAGGTTCCGAAAGGATAAAGAGTGATAATATGAAGCTAAATTAGTTATGGGGAACTTATATTATCATACAGGCTAGAGTTTCTTCTTTCAATTTATCGCAAATGAGATGCACCAATTGCCTTGCCTGCATTCGCCAGCCCCAAACCTTTGATGGAAATAGTCGTAAAAAAGACATTCGTGTTGAGCAGACAAATGTGCATTGGGACGAATAATTAGTTAAATCTGTAAAGACCATCACTCCAGATTCCTTTAACAAAACAGAATGCATACATAGGTTATTAAATAATGTTACAAAATATAACCGAGAACGAGTAGAAACTGTAATCCGTGGATTGTACAGGTGGATGCGTGATAATATGAAATAAAATTATATGAAACAACATTATCATGAGGTTAGATATATATTTTAAGTCCATCACCTAGTGAGGGTTGGACTGCATGTGTGTGTGTGTGTGTGTGTGTGTGTGTGTGTGCAAAATTGTGGCAAGCATGTTCTTTAGCAGAACAGCCCGTTTGATTTGTGTTCTTATAGGTTTACAATCTGCATGCAATAATTTCCTCATTTATTGAATCTTTATTCCAATATTCCACTGTATGCAATTTATTAATTGGATATTGCTCAACAATACTCTGCACTTTTCAGGACGATATTTTATAATGCGTATTTGATGAGAAGCTAAAAGCTTTATCGGATATGAATGACATTATTCTGACCTCTTTAAAGAAATTTATTAGTGCATAACAAAATGTAATCAATTTTATACCAACGGAACCAAACGGTTAGTTGAAATACTTGTATAAAGAGCGAAGAAACACGTGTTTTCTGTACGGAAGTGTTTAAAGTGAGAAGGGCATTGACCACCAAGACGATGACTTACGCGAGCGTCAAAATCCCTCTCCGACCATTCCTAAAACACCTATTTGTAGCCACCGTTAAACCCCGAATGAGTCGTTTGAAGTACGTAGAAGCGGGGTAGGGGTGGGAGAGGAATTGGGCCTTGTATGGCATGTGATAAAAAGTGGTTTTCTTTGGTCGACTATGAAAAATATTCATGATAACATATTGTAACAACCTGCATTTAGGGAGTGAGGTATGCATGCTTGTATAAGGTAAACACCATACAAGCCGCCCAATTCGGTCTCGATTTTTTAAAAATTTTAAATCAGTTCATTACCACGGAATTGCTCAAATGAATTGACATTAATATTTTCTAGGATCCTCTGTTTTGTTTACTTCGTCGATTAATTGTTAGCGGGTATAGTCTACATGTTTTGAGTTAGCAAAAATAGGGAGTATCAATGCCGACGGCTGGCATTCTTGATAATTTGATTAATGACTATTTCTAGTCAACCGTTTAAGACTGTACGATACACACTCAATGTGTTTATAGCCCCTGATGTTTCATTTGTATACATCATCGCATTTAAGTTTGGTTTTTCTCTTCTTTATTTCTTTGGTACATACACATGTTGACGGCCCTGTCATGCGGTCTACCTCGGTAATATTGTAACATAACACAGTTTCCGAACCATTGCTATGAGCAACAGCATAACACGGTATGTGCCGCGAATTACAAAACTGATTTTCTTTTTCTTTTCTTGGGACAATACACCGCAATGTAACAGTGTTTTCAATATCAAGTTGGTAATTTCTATAAATAATCATTGTGAAGATTGACTAAATATACACATGCAATACTAGCTCATGCTTGTTTGAATATTCCAACAAAAAATGTGGGTTTTGTGGGCTCTGTTGGTTGTGGGTTTTGTGGGTTTTGTTAGAACTGTGGGATTTGTGGGCGTTGTGGGCGCTGTGGGTTTTGTTGGATTTGTGGGTTTTGTGGGCCCTGTTGATTGTGGATTTTGTGGGTTTTGTCAGGAGTATATAAGGCTTTGTGGGCTGCTTGTGGGGTTCAGTCAGCTAGCAGCAATCAAACTAGGCACATCACAGTTATTGTGAGTTTTATTTTTTTTATATTTTTTTTTTTTTTGTTTTGTTTAGTTTAGTTTAGAGTTATGTAACTTTAAGCAGTATTTTGGATAGTAAATGTTTTTGTTAAAGTTTATTTAAGCACTAAGCAATATTTATTTAAGGAATTTATTTTTTTATTTTTAATTCCTTTCTCTCTTCCAAATTATATGCATTCTAGTCATTTCTAATTTATTTTTATAAGCAAACTAGATATTGTTATATCATTTGTTATTTGAACCTCAGTTATATGGTCAAATGCGTGTTGTCCTCACAGACCAATACTTTTATTTCTTTCTTTATTTATTTTCTTTATTTAATTAGTTTTATGAAGCTAAAGACATACAGAGAAGTTTCTCTACATTACAAAGATATAATTCCTTTTCTTAAATTATAGGTCCAACAAAGTTCTTCGGGAAATAGAATGTCTAAGTCATTGTGAGTGTTTTCCTCACCGATTTGACATTCTAAATTCAATTCAACAATACTCAATTAATCTAGCAATATATAAAAACATAATGTATTTGTGTTTTTATTTTATAATTTACTCGTTGTCTAAGTCATTGTGAGTGTTTTCCTCTCCGACTTGACAGCCAATTTACTTCCATCTGTATCAATTCACTCCAAATAAATATTATGCTATAGTTGAAGTGTGAAGTCAAACAAGTGTTTTCCTTGCAGATTTTACATTTCACATATTACAATCAAGTGATATTTTCTCTTCTGTAGTAAACTTCATTGCAACTAAATCCAAATATGGTAACTCTTATATAATTTTCATTCAACAAAAGAAGTAATAATATAATGAACTAATAGTACGGTGCTGAACCTTGATATTATGTGAAATTATTATATACAATTCTGTACCTCAAGACAATGATAGTATTTTGGCTTAGTGCACAAACCAACAAGACTGTCATGGTTATGAACTGACTTTATTCAATGTTTCTTAATAAATGAATGATCTTGCGTTATGGTTGAAAAGAAATCAAGAGTTCGAGTTTACTCCATTCTCCCCTCCTTAGTCAGCTGATAAGAAGCATACTCATCCCTGACGCCGCACTCCAGTGTAGTATTATCAGGACCTAGCTCAGCCTTTACAATATTATATATGATTGGAAAATATCAACGTCCATGTCTTTTGTTGGATAGACATCAAAATGTGAACGAAGATATGTAAATGAATATTGCTGGATATAAGTATGTAATCTGAAAGTTGAACAACGATAATTTGACATTTAGACGTATATCACAAATTGCTCATATGGTAAATGTGGATAGTAATGAAAGAAGATATCGTAATGTACGCATGAACACGATGGTGATAGCAACCTTGGTAAAATCTCGTGTGACTTGTATTAGAGCTCTTTATTGTGTTCAATGAAGATTCGTAACTAACCTATCGAAATCGTGTAATAAAACTCGTTTATGAAACCAAGGATCATGTTGACGAACACTATTATAGAGAAATAAAGGATATAGCTGCCATAGATAAGCAGCAGCGGATTCAATATAACCATGTACACGATAGCCTTTGCCATAGATAAACATCAGAGGATTCAATATAACCATGTACGCGATAGACTCTGCCATAGATAAACATCAGAGGTGTCAATATAACCATGTACACGATAGACTCTGCCATAGATAAACATCAGAGGTGTCAATATCACCATGTACACGATAGACTCTGCCATAGATAAACATCAGAGGTGTCAATATAACCATGTACACGATAGACTCTGCCACAGATAAACATCAGAGGTGTCAATATAACCATGTACACGATAAACTCTGCCATAGACAAACATCAGAGGTGTCAATATAACCATGTACACGATAGACTCTGCCATAGATAAACATCAGAGGTGTCAATATAACCATGTACGCGATAGACTCTGCCATAGATAAACATCAGAGGTGTCAATATAACCATGTACACGATAGACTCTGCCACAGATAAACATCAGAGGTGTCAATATAACCATGTACACGATAGACTCTGCCACAGATAAACATCAGAGGTGTCAATATAACCATGTACGCGATAGACTCTGCCATAGGTAAACATCAGAGGATTCAATATAACCATGTACACGATAGACTCATCCATAGATGAACATCAGAGGATTCAATATAACCATGTCCACGATAGACTCATCCATAGATGAACATCTGAGGATTCAATATAACCATGTACGCGACAGACTCTGCCATATATAAACATCAGAGCATTCAATATAACTATGTACGCGATAGACTCTGCCATAGATGAACATCTGAGGATTCAATATGACCATGTACGCGATAGCCTCTGCCATAGACAAACATAGAGGATTCAATATAACCATGAACGCGATAGACTCTGCCATAGATGAACATCTGAGGATTCAATATAACCATGTACGCGATAGCCTCTGCCATAGACAAACATCAGAGGATTCAATATGACCATGTACGCGACAGACTCTGCCATAGATAAACATCAGAGGATTCAATATAACCATGTACGCGATAGACTCTGCCATAGATAAACATCAGAGGATTCAATATAACCATGTACGCGACAGACTCTGTCATAGATAAACATCAGAGCATTCAATATAACCATGTACGCGATAGACTCATCCATAGATGAACATCTGAGGATTCAATATAACCATGTACGCGATAGACTCTGCCATAGATAAACATCAGAGGATTCAATATGACCATGAACGCGACAGACTCTGTCATAGATAAACATCAGAGGATTCAATATAACCATGTACACGATAGACTCTGTCATAGACAAACATCAGAGGATTCAATATAACCATGTACACGATAGACTCTGCCATAGATAAACATCAGAGGATTCAGTATAACCATGTACACGATAAACTCTGCCATAGATAAACATCAGAGGTGTCAATATCACCATGTACACGATAGACTCTGCCATAGATAAACATCAGAGGTGTCAATATAACCATGTACACGATAGACTCTGCCATAGATAAACATCAGAGGTGTCAATATAACCATGTACACAATAAACTCTGCCATAGATAAACATCAGAGGATTCAATATAGCCATGTACACGATAGACTCTGCCATAGATAAACATCAGACCATTCAATATAACCATGTACGCGATAGACTCTGCCATAGATAAACATCGGAGGATTCAATATAACCATGTACGCGATAGACTCTGCCATAGATGAACATCTGAGGATTCAATATAACCATGTACGCGATAGATTCTGCCATAGATAAACATCAGAGGATTCAATATAACCATGTACGCGACAGACTCTGCCATAGATAAACATCAGAGGATTCAATATAACCATGTACACGATAGACTCTGTCATAGACAAACATCAGAGGATTCAATATAACCATGTACACGATAGACTCTGCCATAGATAAACATCAGAGGATTCAATATAACCATGTACGCGATAGACTCTGTCATAGATAAACATCAGAGGATTCAATATAACCATGTACACGATAGACTCTGTCATAGATAAACATCAGAGGATTCAATATAACCATGTACACGATAAACTCTGCCATAGATAAACATCGGAGGATTCAATATAACCATGTACACGATAGACTCTGCCATAGATAAACATCGGAGGATTCAATATAACCATGTACGCGATAGACTCTGCCATAGATAAACATCAGAGGATTCAATATAACCATGTACACGATAGACTCTGTCATAGACAAACATCAGAGGATTCAATATAACCATGTACACGATAGACTCTGTCATAGACAAACATCAGAGGATTCAATATAACCATGTACACGATAAACTCTGCCATAGATAAACATCGGAGGATTCAATATAACCATGTACGCGATAGACTCTGCCATAGATAAACATCGGAGGATTCAATATAACCATGTACGCGATAGACTCTGCCGCGCTAAAACATATACAGATCCACCGAAAACAAGTATCTGCTTTATCTGCGGTCTCCGTCAGACCCTCACGTCATCCAATAGCAACGAACCATTCAGCATTAGTTTGGCATTAGTTGATTGGCATACTTCAACCAAACAAAAGGTATCTATCCCTAAATTCTCAAAGCGGAAAGATATTTGCCGGATTGAACTGTACCCACATAGTCAAACTTACGCCGACAATTTAAAAACAAAGCAATAGTATTGCCGGTGAGTTTGGCTATCGATAATCATGTTTTTTTATGCTGGCAGATGTGATGTGGTACATTAAGTGCTCACTCGTCAGCTGGGATAACTTTAAAAATGATTTACTTTTATCTGTTTATAAGCGTTATCCGTGCCCTGATTGGTACTAGCTTTATGCGGCAGTCTTGATCGAGACTTTTCAGGTCTGGATCGCTATCGCGCTAAAAATATTTTTCCTTTCTTATGACGACCATCTTGGTCGAGATTAAACTGAGTTGCACACGATACGAGACTCAAATTTGACAAAGAACATCAGTGTATATTAACTATCAGGCACGCATAATTCATGAAACTAATAGGATGTGTTTTGGAATACTAGAGGTTCATTTGGGGTCGCAACTCCACACCACCATAACTAACACGGACAGGAACACATCTGTAGAATGTAAACAATTAACGTGCAAAACTTTAAGAGATCAGCATGATCATAAATCTCAAAAGAAATGCTATAGACAAGTTCAACTTGAGAGGAAGTGTTTGCTCTGAGAATATCAAGTTAAAATACCGCGTGTATTCAAAATCGATATTATTTAAATCATTTTTAAGGAAGCCAATATAAAAAATATGAACGATGACAATATGGGTTTTATACTTCATGACAAAGAAAATTTGGAAAGTTATAATCATAACATTAATTCAGAATAGAGTACTATATCCAATGAAGAGACGTTTGATTGAATACAATAACGACGTGAAGGAGAATTTTGTGCGCTATCGTCTGGATATAGCCTTGACAAAGTGTTACAATCTTGCATGGCAACGTCGGGCATTCGTGTGAGTGATTTTTTACCACTGGTAACGATTATTGAACGTGCTCGTGTTTTTCTTTCTGAGCAATATAATAGACGATATATTAGACATCAACGATACACGCAGTTACGAGATCTTGTTACCACTGAGACGGTCGATAATGCATTCGATACGCAGGCTCGCCAAGCGCCAGAACGCAAAGATGTTTTGACAAAGCAGTTACCTCTCATCACGGAGTACGACAACAAAGCTCCTTTCGGTCGACTTTCGAACTGGCGATGTGCATGGGGACTTATGCATATGGATTCACCCGTGTCGACCAAATGGATAATCCGTTTTTGTCTTTGCCAAAGATTATAATGATTTGTTGCCGATTTCGATTTATTTCGCAAGCTGCAGCACCAGAGTATTACCTTGTAAGGTAAGTTATTGTCTAAATTATGACGAGATTCCAATTCACATTTACGAATTCGCTAGCACAGTCCGCTAGCGCAAACCCTCTATCGGTCCAATAGTGGATCATCGATGGTATACGACGGATAACTACCCATTATGGTATCACGAATTAAATTTACCGTGGCAATCGACGCAGTGTTAAATATCCAATATTGGAATGATCATAACCATCTCCTGATCCGTTGGCGAATTGCGCCCATCTAATGTATTGTTCTGAGGTCCCGTTTTGGTTTTCAGGTCAACCTAACACAGCTTTGACCGCGGAACTGTAATGATCCACCGTAAATCCGTCAGAGGATGTTGGTTCCTGGACTTGTATCACGATTTTGGATTACTTTTAGTAATCACCATGATTCGTGTGTTGGTACACAGACCACGTGGAATATTATTTTGGCATCGGGTGAAAACGTTAACAAACTGTTCGCCATGAGACAACCAAAAGGCGTCGCACGAATATTTGTATGACTATAGTATACACGAGCAGCAGGGAGGGCGAATCCTACAACATTTTTTCTAACCGACCGAGACTTCTCTAATTGGGTTTGCTCATTATGTTACTTTATCTTTGACGTTTGTGTTTTCGTTTTTATGGCGTTTTCATTTACACTTCGGACACTCAATTTTTGTCGTCGCCCTCGCTACTTCTGTGTCTCTCAACCAAAGATTTTAGCGAGACCTATACGATGTCGCGACCGAAGATCACCTAAATTTATCGTGATAAATCCGTGTGGGGTAGCTTGTGCTTTTGAAAAGAAATTTCTGAATTTAATCATATCCATATCCCCTGAACACCAGGTCTGATGAATGTTTCGCAGAGTATGTGCATCGACTCTATCAAACACAACTAAAAGATTACAGTTGCCTCTGATAACTTTAGGTATGTATGTATATCGCAGAGTAACATAAATTATACCAGTATTTTTGTGTCTACCACTGGAAAATATTCGAGCTGGATTTGATTGTTTGTACAGCATCACATCATCATATAATACGAGATTATAAATAAATCCATCAAGGTCATCTACAGATGGGGCTTCATCAATATCGGTGATAAAATCAATAATATCTTTACCGTCTTCGTCCGACTTCGCTTGTACATTAAAATCTTTAAGCACATCGAAGCATCGCTGATCATCTACAGATGGTGCCACTAAATACAACTTATCCGACCTGAGTCATCTCATTACCAGACTCAGATGGACCTATTATAATTACTCTGATAGAATTTGGTAGTGCTGCATGATGCTTGATTGGCTCTTGCTTTCGTGTCGCTGAGAAATCAATGACATCCATATTGTACAAATATAATAAATAATATGAATTTATATTGTGTTCGATGCAGAGCATCCACTCCCACCAGTGGATTAACAACAGTAATATCGTAAACTAAATGGAGTGAACTTACAGGCAAGTGTGTAAAATGTGGTACAAGCAAACTCAGATTTTTTTCGTCTCGTACGAAGACAGGTGGTGATATAGCTGCATAACTGGGAAAATTACCAGGGATTCCATGGGCTAAATACCCAGGAGAAAAACATTTCCATGGATATAATTATTGTGGTCCCTGGACCCGACTTGATATCCGACTTGACGAACGAGACCAACCAAGACCTGGAGAATATCCAACAAATGCGACTGATCAAGCGTGCCACATTCATGATGTTGCGTATAAAAATCCGGATTTACATCAACGACATATCGCAGACGTGAAGTTGATACACACATTAAAATCTGTAAAAACTAAATCTCTCAAAGAATCACTAGCTAATTGGCTAGTAAAATCTGCGATGAAAGGTAAACTAGTGCTAGGGAATGGTAATGAATCATAGATAACTATTATACTGGAACCGATTTATTATAGCCCAAGAGGATATTGGAGGGGTAGAGCAGCGATCAGTAAATTTGCTGATGCAGCAAATGTCACGCGTTATGTTGCTACAAACTGATTAGCATGACAGACAACATGGCAGATTTATCTACCACCACCTAATCAAATTCAGTATGCACATTTTGATGTCCGCGTTCCCAATGATGTTCATCAGGCAGATATTTTGTTTGAACCACATGATACTATTAAAACTGGTATACGTCAATCGCGCACATTCATATACGCGTTAATTGTCGTTGACGTTGCAAGTAGGTATAAAGAAGCAGAGCCACTATCAACAAAAACAGCAACTGTAGTTGCATCTGCTTTTGAACGAATTTATCAAAGATTGCCCTTGCGATGGCCACAGCAACTAAAGGTTGATCCTTGCATAGAATTTCTTGGTGCAGTAACGTTGATGATGCAAAAATATAATGTCAATATCATACGAGGACATACCGCAATTCATCGCGATCAGGCAATAGATGAGCGATTTAATCGAACATTTGCTGAGAGATTGCTTGGATATCAGTATGCGCAGGAAATATCCCTAAATAATGTTCACGACTACCAAGTGTGATAGCTGCGTTAGATAATGAAATTACTCGTGCAACTTCTATGAAACCCATCAGAACGATCACAAAAAAAACATATGCCAGTACAACGAAGTGACTCTTCCTCAAAACAACCAGTACTAGGTAATGTGACTGTAAGATATTTATATGAACCTGGTGAACACATAAAATTTCCAGCGTGGTAAGATCCACAGGTAGGCGTGCAATCTACAGACTAGATTCAACTGCTCCTCAAAGTGGATTCGTACGCGAACAACTACAAGTTATTCCCGAAGATACACAATTACCACCGCCTTCACTTTTGTGAAAGCAGTTCACCAGCACCCCGACGTCAATTACATTCAAGACAGGTAAACATCACATTTTCGCGTGTATGACCGAGACTACTATTAATTCTGTCCACGGTAAATTGTCTTGGATTATTATTCGAACACTGTCACAACATTACTGTGTTACAGCTTGCACAGTGATTATTTTGTTGTTGTTTCAGCGTCATGATAAATTGAATATTAAATCAAAGTCACGCTTATCTTTCTTGTCAGATCTCTGATAACCAGTTAATTTTGTCTTTACTATATCATCGCAATTGCTAGCAATGGTTTCCTGAGTCATTGTGCAGTCTATGATAACCCTTCGTAGCTGAGACATTTTTCTGACTCTCGATTACCGCTAGATAAACTAAATTTGACCATTCGATCCAATCATCGATAATCCAGATCTTTGTATCAGAAATAGTTAATCCTTGTGACGAATGAATCGTTATAGCATATCCAAGAGTCCACGGGGTTTTGTCTATCGTTAACGCTCTCTCAACAGCACTCACAGGAACAGCAACAATATCATTAAGAACGAGTTTTTGTTTCTCCCTTGACTCTGTCCAGGATCCAGGAATCTCAAGTTCAATATTTTGTTTGCGTGTGTCTGCTGTCGAAAACACAATGGAACAGGTAGATCTGAAAACTTTACTTATGTAACAGAAATAATTGCTGTTGAAGTGTATCACGAACTATCTTCTCACTTGCAACTATCAAATCAGCAGGTCTCCATCAATTCCAAATATCATTCATCGTAGTCTCTGGAATTACTTCACGCATTATCTCACATTGAATCTTATCTGGCTGCAGTCTGATTAACATTTTAAATTCTTTCACCGGTTCATCAATAGCTCTATGATCATTAGTTATCTCCTCATAATAATCCACAAATGTATCAGCCATTCATGCGGAGATGATCCAACAAACGGTTGTGGTTGACCATGATCACCACACATGATAACAGCAGTATTTTTCGTCAACAACCAATCAAGAAATATTTTAATGCCTCCACAAACACTGTACATATCTCATCCCAGTTAATAATCTTAGGGATATATTTCTCACCCACTCGCTCAGGAGTCCATGTAGATCCCTTCCATCGGAAGAAGCTGCGATACGTATGAGATTTAACTCCTCGTTCACTCATTTCTCTGGCGAGTCTATGTGTGGGTGTCAAAACAACCATATTAAAATTCCGAAATAATTCAATCGCACGCGTTGTTTTACCAAAACCTATAGGCCCACTGAGATAAACAGTCTTATGCCTGGTCACGGGATCATAATCAGATGGAGCCAATGAAAGCTTCAACATCTGTTTATTTTTATATTTCCTTAGATTCAACGTCGGCAGATTCAGAATAACTAAGAATCTTTTCTCGCTTTATTCTCCATTCACCCCACGATGCATCAGCTCCGATATATAATTTTTTGGCAATCCTGCGTATTTTTATTTATATAAAGTGAATCTGTGGCGACTCTAACTGCGGTATCAGGAAATCTATTTATCATCGATAATAAATTTATCGAAACGTACGCGAGAATTGAAGGTCTTAAATAAGTAAACTATAGCGACTCACCATCAGTGTATCTCACAAATGTACCTAATTTAGTTCCGTCCGATAAGTTAGCATTACTTCGACTTATAAATGTGCTTCTTTCCGTTGTATCAGCAATTATAAAATCGAGTTAAGCTTCGTTGATAATTAATTTTGTACAATGTAGTTTATGATCCTCCTTGTGTAAATTTACCAATTATTTTTCTGCCGAGATCTTTTGCGAGTTTATTTTCGAGATCTGTATCGTCCGGATTTTCATCAGGGGAATATTTCTTTTGTTGTGGTAACCATACTTGTTTCTACGGACGATATGATATAATTGCTTCATTTACAATCAATGATATCAATATTTTTGCATCAAGCATATTTCGTAATGAAATGATTGGAGCCCAACCGCGTTCACTAAAAAGTTTTGCAAACCAAACAGCGACAACAGTATGATGGTTTTTCGGTGCAAATTTGAATGACTCAATGTATGCAAATCCAGTCAGGTAAAAATCTGGTAAGGGTCCATTTATCACAACTCTGCTCATCTCGTGCGTTGGATGTTCAAATAGCTTAAAGTATTCAGAACATTCTCCGTATCCAAGAAAACTACCAGGATACCATGCAACCATATCAACCGAGATAACATGTTTATAATCGTATTTAGTATTCCATAATCCGCCGTGTCCGTATTCGAAACAACTGTGTTAGACATTTTCAAGAAATTCTAAACGTGTTGGTTTCCATGAATTTTCCTTCTGAGCAGCTTGGGCAACAACTGAAGGAACGGAAAAACTACAATCGTTCGATAACATCAGTATCGTTCGTGTATTGCAACGCAAGATGTTTCATTTCGTCGTTGTGAGATTCCGTACGATTAATATCTCCATTAGGCCGTACAAACTGATCATAGTTCACAGATTCTGAACTTTGAAACAACCACACAGATACAGGGTCACTCTTATTGATATTTCTGATAAAATCAAACATATCACCGTTATCGAATTTAACAGTTCAATTTCGTGGAAATATTGTTATGTCTGAAGTCCACGCGTGTGCATTATGATCAATAATCTCCATTTTTTTATATTTCGATTCATACAAAATTTCACCAGTTAGTGTCTTCACCATTATTGGAAATCTATTGGTCTATCAATTCCAGTCAGCATTCCTGGTTTTGAATTTTTATTTAACGTGACAATATTTCCAGTGTGGTGTAATCGAACAGGATCACGTTTGTCACGGATAATCCATGTGTCGTTTGTCGTCACAATAAATTTTATTCTAAAAATATATTTTCTTGCAACGTCGAGATAATTAATTATTGTCGCTGCTCGCTTGTCATTCATTGTAGCATCATCAGTGACATTGTTACATGATTCTGAATGTTGACCACCATCATTGTGAAATTCTCTCTTGGCTTCATGGATACAATTCATTAGAGTCTTATTCGTTTAATCAACCAGATATCGCCTTGGTAATTCAGGGGTTATTCTGTCAAGATCAAATCTGACTTTAGAGGGTTCAATCGCAGATAATCTTGTAAATTTCTCAATATTAAAATTAAGGCAAATATATATTTAAATTGAAGATTGATTATATATATATATATATATATATATATATATATATATATATATATATATATAATGATTCAAGCAAAGAATAATTGCAAATGGCTGATGATTGGTTCTTCAGTTCCTTGTAACCTGGCTTGCGTAAATGAATTCTGTGGATGTCAAAGACAAAGTGTACGTCGAGAAGTCTGGGACCAAAACCGTGTTTGAAATGTAGTGTTGGGGTTAAAGGAGAAACGCGGTTGTGTGTAAAATGCGGTGGTAAAAAATAGAGAAAGCTGAAACGATATTATGATAAAAAAAATAATGCCGATGGCGTTGAATCTCCTATATAAAAAAAACGCCGAAGACTATCTCGCACGATGTGACTCCAACAATAAAATAATAATTTAGACGAATAATATTATTATATAAATGGAGCAAAATGAATTTGTGAAGCATCGCATCATTAACAATTATGAGGGATGCCGTGATGGTATCAAAAATTGTCGATCAAAAACACCAGTCGGTGTTGTTGATAATGCCGGTTATCTCATTTTCTGTTGGAAAAGAAAGATAGGTATATCATAAATTCGTATACGAGTGTTTTATGGAATGATGGAAGACGAAATTGTGATCGATTCATCAACGGCAGAAACTTGATAATTCTTTGATTAATTTAGAGTATTACACAGAGTCAAAATTGAAAATTTAGTATAACTGGTAAGCAGGATAATGCGCAAAAGTTGTTAGTAATGTGAACGTGGAGACCGTCGAAGAAATAATATTTCAATCAATGAATGCAGCTGGAAAATATT
>JAECUM010014413.1:0-96860 GCA_016617855.1 Megalonaias nervosa
TATTTATTTATATATATATAATAATGATAATAATAATGATAATAATAATAATAATAATAATAATAATTGCCACACAATCAGTTGTAAAGTATGGAAATATATACTCAGTTCGAGACTGAGACTGTATTTGCTGATGTACAATTGTCTTGAATATGTTGATGTACCAACAGTCTTGATGTATCACCGTGATATTATCCACAATGTCTTTAACCACATACATAGTAATCTACTAGTTTGAACTCTAAACTCGAGAATTATGAGCTTCCGCCTGATCAACAGTAAGTAACCAGATGTAAAATTCTGTTTGCAGGAGTGTCTTGTTCAGATCCTGAATTGCTGTGCCAGGTTCTAAAGAAGTCAACACAAGTTGCTTCTTCCAGTTGAAGTACTCTGGAAGGAAACTGTCAAACAGTAGGGCTGAAATTTCATGGTGAAACTCCAAGTAGTGGGAACTGCTTCTTTGAGGCAGTTTCCAGTCAACTTCAGCGATTAAATTGTGCTGTAAAAAGATCACCACAACAACTACGCCAGGATGTTGTTGCCTTCATGAAAGCTAATACTGTACTGCAGGTAGGTAGAAGTCTTTGCAATCTGTTATATAAGGAAATTTTACTACAGGTAAGCAAAAGTCTATGGAGTCTAGAATATGACAGACATTTTTTTATTCATAAGTAAATGTCTGTGGTGTATTGGAATATGGAGGCTAATACTTTACTACGCTAAATAAAAGTCTATCCAATCTGGAATATGAAGGACATTCTGCTACCGGGAAGTTAAAGTCTATTCTGTCTGGAATATCAAGACAAATACTAAACGTGTAGATATTATGGGATGGCTGGTAAGTCTTAAGCAAATGTGTAGACAGTATGTAGACATTAAATGTGTGCGCTGTAACTGTGAGGTACTTTTGCTAAGTTTCGTAAAATATATGTGAAACAAACATAACTGTAAAAAATGTTCAATTATGTATGTTGGTTTATGTGGATACTAGGTACGGAATACTACCTAGTTGGTAGGAAACTTTGTCGGACATATAAATGCTGTGTCACCTCTGTCTGTGTGGTTTTGAGTTTCGGATTCGGCCAATGTGAGTATGTGATAAATCTTGCAATTAGCTTCCCATGGGTCGATTGTTCTTCCCGGGTTTTTCCTGGGTTCTTCCTCCACCACTTATACTGGCCATCATGTATAGCCTATCATGTGCTGAAAAATGTCATTAAACCCCAATAGAACAACAACGACGACTTAGTGGAGCAGACACTAGAGTTCATATATATATATATATATATATATATATATATATATATATATATATATATATATATATATATATATATATATATATATATATATATATATATATATATACTATATATATATATATATATATACACATTCCTGTATTTGTTTGTTTTGTCTATGTTCTGTATATGCCTTTGAAAAAGATTCATTAAGAGTCAAAAGCACTCAGGCTAGTTAGATACTAGTTTTGCACTGTTTGTTGGCGGTTTATTACATGTATCTCAGTCAGTCTGACACACGTGATCCAGTGCGCTTGAAAGGAGTTATTCGCCATATGATTTGAATTCTATATATATATATATATATATATATATATATATATATATATATATATATATATATATATATATATATATATATATATATATATATATATATATATATATATATATATATATATATATAATTTAGGTATATGGTTTATGTGGTGATTGGGAATGTGATATTAACGAGTCAATAGAAAACTTGGTGGGTCAGACACACTTACTGGAATTATGTCATTCCAGGCTTTAATTGTACTGGCTAAATATTGGGGTGAAATGATTCATCGATATATCGATGCATCAGTACTTTTGCAGGAACGATGCACATATTGATGCAAGAGAAGGAGAATCAATACAAAATGATGCTTACCATATGTAAGTTATTTTAGTCTTCAGCAGTTATGAATAGTTTTTATTAGTTCGTCTTCTTATTATTTAAATATATAATTCATCAGAAACAGCAAATTTTGCAGTCCTGGGCACTCATTTTTTTAGTAAAAACGAAAAAGACTATTGAAAAAATACTCGCTCGCCTCTGCAAATTCAAACAAAGTGACATGGTTCGTAATCTGCCACCTCCACCCCATCCCCAATTCTATGCTAATTATCTTAACCCAGCAGTGTGTTCAGCATAAAGGACACATTCCAAACATTTCCACATGCATGATCAATATAATGAAGTACTTATCATTTAATAACCAATGTTACACAAAGTTTCTACACGGAATTTGATCTTGCCTGCTTTGGTCAATTTGAAAGCTACACTACCGGTGTGTCACACGGTGAAATATGTTACGTTCAAATCTTGTTGGTGGCTACTGCTTGTTCTGGTCGAGCTTAAATAGTAAGTAGGATAGCTTATTATCTGCATGTGAAACAGGAAGTACTTGCAAAGGAAGAGAGAAACGTCGTTCTGAAGTCATCGATATATAAAGTACTTAAAAAGAGATGCTCTCAGGGTGTGAAATTGCCTGAAGCATGCAAAATATGTTCGAATTCGCACACTTTGAGAACAGTGATGTGCGAGAACTTCCACAAATTAGTTGAAAGTCCCACATATGAATATGTGTTTGATGAAGTATACCATCTTTATTTAACCATTCTTGTTGCAACATCTGTTTTTTGGGTAGGCAACTGTTTACACATCTGGGGTCTTCAAGCATGACAAAAATGGTTGTTAAACTAAATTTGATTGGCAGGTTGTGCACTGGAATAAGCCTTATGGCGTAAGTTTGAACCGTCCATGAACCAGACCTGCCAACTCTTACGATTTTGCCGTAAGTCTTACGAAAATTACCCTTAAAATACGGACTTGTGGCATATGTACAAAAACTACAAAAAAAATGATCATTGCCGAAAACCCCAGAGAATTGGTTCACCCGTGTTTGATATGGATCCGGGTTTCATATTAGAATGACTATAATTAGTCAGGGAACCAAGCTAACTCTACAGCAGCACCTAGACGCTTTAAACTGTACCTATTTGTTCATGCGTCTGCATTATCAAACTGTTGATTATAGAGTTTTTTTTTTAAAAAAGGCATCCAGAAAGCGATGCGTGTTTAAGATGAAAGGGAAAACAAGCTTCTAAAAAAGTGTTAATAATCAAAACACAGAAGAATAAAAATGAGTATTCAGATTCTTGTGAATAAAAGCTGGAAAGGACACAATTACGTTTATTAGATATCACGTGCCAATTTGAATATGTCTTGTGGCGGGAGATATGATTGCCTTCGTCATGTGAAATTGAGAAAGAATTTCCAAGAATTATATGAAGCTGAGAGATAGCAACAAGCCATTGAGTTGCATAGGGTTTGGAACTAAATTTTGTGTAACTGCACTAGTGGTAAATAAAGTCTACGCCTACTTTACAAACATTTTGGTTGAACATGATGATTATCGTCGCTGTGTCGAACTTATATTTACATTTTGCAGCTTTACAATAGCAGTTATTGATACTTTGTTACACTTTATTGAAAACTGGTCAGTCTTATGGAGAAAAATCAACTGCCTTACTGAGACGGACTTGCCAGGGTTGGCGGGTCTGATGAAGGAAGTTTTACAAATGTGCGTATAAAATACGGGCAACCTAGAAAACCCCAAATGTCTGATTCCTGGCATGGTTCCTTATATTTTCAGTTTCCAAATACTGGCTGGTGATAGTGATGATGGCAATAATTTTTAAAGTTATTAAGTATATTATATTATTGGAGCTGGGAAATTGTTAATGGAGATACCAGTGAGTGGTTTTGAACCTGAAAATGGTGTTTAATATGAGTCAGATGTTGGATGGACAAAAATAGAGGTCACAAAGGTCAGTCTCCCTTTCAGCGGTATTTCGAAATTATTGTCTAAAATCCCTAATAGAGCATTATGGAAATGATAAGAAATCTGGCATAGTAGTCAGTAAACTACTACTGATTCAAGAAGTAAGTTTGTGTTGGTGAAAAATCCTATTTTGGAGCATATGTATCCAAAATATAATATCTATGAGTTCTGGAACATTCTAAATAACCGCCATAAAGATATGTTTGCTAACATCTTCAAGCTGACAAAGCTAGCTATGTATATGCCCTTTCAGAGGGAAGCACAGTAAAATATTCATTCACAGATAAGAATCAAAGTATGCTTAGAAAAAACTAACAGATTAATACTTGTACAACTAGAGGTGATGTCTTTAAAAGATTTTGTTTTCATTAGAGGTCTAAAAAAGTGGAGTAATGAAGTGTCAGGCAAATATTGAATCATGACTGTTACCTTCTCCACCTCCTTCTTTTCTAGTCTCCCCTTCTTTAGGTGACAAAGGGCGATGTCCACTTTAAAACAAGATCCTAGCAGCATCTCTCCTTAAATTGTACAAGGGGAACATATTTGGAATTTCTCTTTTTATGCAGAGATATTTAACCAGTGAATGAATCTGCTGATGGAATAAATAAAATTACCACAGAATCAGCAAGGGAGCAGATTTCAAACAGCTGAAATTTAAAAATAAAACAATATAGAATAGGACTGGGTGTTGTCAATAGTTTTCCTTCTTCACTTATAATTACAAGTGGCCACAGCAGTCTTTTGCATCTGCAGGAAGTACAATGTGATAGATTTTGTTGGTATTCATCCTCATTCCCATACCCAGATTTGTTCTAGATGAGATTTTCTTTGCACAAGGAAACTGCTTTATTTCTTCTGTATTGAATATAACATTGTAATGTCTTCCAAGTTTACGTTAGACATGAAATTGGTGATAAGATGTTTTCAAAGCAGTCATGCAGTGCAAAACGAAGGGCCTGGTGGCTAAAGTAAGTTAAATGGATCCATCATTAAATAGCATAAAATGCTGAATAAAATTCACTGACAACCAACAAGTAATCTGTTTGAAAGTATTTTTGTTTTCTTGTCATCGATGAGATTTGCATATATAAATAGATGATAACTATATCTCTATCTGTAATCTGCATACTGGAAATACAGCCAGTATGTCAACATACATAAATGGGCACCACCTACCTTTTCAATGATGAAAAGACCATCAAGTGTATCAGTGTTTATAGTATCGCAGGGTGTGTATCATGAATCGTATCGATACGAGGCAAAGGTGTATCACTTCACCCCTACTGAACATACACCCTTACACACTTCTATGTGTCAGAAAGAAACTTTCAGTTATGCGCTTGCAGTGAAAGTAGTAACAAGCCATGCAGTCAGTGTACCTCATTGATGGCCATGACAGTCTTTAAGATTATTTTCATAGAATTTCCTTTGGAAGGAAAACATGAAACATTAACTGACATCATGACTGAAACAGATTGTTTTCTTGCGACTAAGGTTGGCCAATGAAAACACAAATCACATGTGGTATAATGTAACAACATCATGCATGATTTATTACAATGAATACAAATATTGATTATCTGTAGTAACCAGGTAGACTATACAATGTTTCTCCACTACTCAGGTATCTGAAGGTGCCATAAACTTGGCAGAATTCATACCTAATGGCAGTTTTAACGACTACTGTGAGCGAATGGCCCGGGATGGGGAATGGGCAGACCATGTGGTTGTTGTTGGGATGGCCCGGATGTTACAGATGGATATCATGATCGTGACCAGTGCTCCTTCCTCGGGACCGGATAACATCATTGCATGGGTTGTCGGCCAGACCAATTTTAATAGGCAGCCAATTCTTCTGGGGCACATATGGGAGAATCACTACCAGTCACTACAGCCCATAGGTAAGATTATAAAACAAACTTGAGTTTCTTAATATTTAGTTATGTTTAAACAATTATGCCCATAAGTACAGTGGTTAATAGTATTGTGAGATTCTTGACATTTAATTTTGTTTAAACAATTATGTTCTTAAGTGCAGTGGTTCATAGTACTGTTGTGAATTTTGCAATTTTATTTTCTTTGATTAGGATATTAATGATTGAAGAGTCGCACTTTAAAACAATCATAACAGTTTTG
Organism: Megalonaias nervosa; assembly: GCA_016617855.1. Lineage (NCBI taxonomy): Eukaryota > Metazoa > Mollusca > Bivalvia > Unionida > Unionidae > Megalonaias > Megalonaias nervosa. The sequence continues at coordinate 6,029 of JAECUM010014413.1, forward strand.
AAGGGAGTGAATTCCAGTCTGACAACACAATGGTTTAATGTAGTCATCTCATGTTAGATACCATAAAATATATAACAATGCCAACCCATGGCTTAAAATGTGACCTTTCAAGACATGTGATATTTCAGACCAGTGGACATTTAAGTCATGTTAAGTTATGTTGACTTTTCATTTGGGAACCATATGTCAGTCAGATAAGAACCCTTGGAAAAGCCAGTGTATATTATTTATATTATTTTCATATTAGGCGTCATGAGGTAACCAGAATAAAGCTTTGATGTAGAGCAGTATCTACTTTTCCTTATAAGGTGTCCATATTCACGAGGAAATATGCTTATTTATGGCATCACTAAAATATTAGTTGTGGAGTATGGTGGTTTGGATTATTGAATAGGTCCCCTAGGGTCACTAAGATAAGCCCTTATATTGTGGAGTATGGTGCTTTGGAATATTGATGGGTCCCCTAGGGTCAGTAAGATAAGCCACTAAGTTGTCGAGTATGGTGGTTTGAAAAACTGAATATGTCCCCTAGGGTCACTAAGATAGGACCCTAAGTATGAAAGATGGTATTGTGGATTATGGAATTGTTTCCCTGGGATAACTTGAACATAATTCTCTTTATAGCCTATGGAAAAATTGGTATGGTGTCCTGATATCACCACAATTATATATATATATATATATATATATATATATATATATATATATATATATATATATATATGCTGTATGCAAAGGTAATTAAGATACTTTTATACAGAAGGACATCATATTGACCATACTTTTATACAGAAGGACATCATATTGACCATACTTCCATACTGTATAAAAAGGCTATTGTTATCATTCTATTATGTACCGGTATACAATTAAAGGCTATTGTGATAACTGTAGGAACACTTTAACAAGTGTCTGCATGGTTGATACAGATGACTTAGCCAGCTTATCCATAGGACACATAAGTAAGAACAATAGAAGCATGGCCAATAGGTCATCCAGGTAAAATTGAAGTCGTATACAGTGCTGACCAGGGATTCATCTGCTGCTCTCCACCTAAGAATAAGCATAATTGAAACATTAGTTGAGGTTGTATAAGGTATAATAACAAATTCCACAATAGTGTAAATGTACATTAAAAACTCGGGTGTAATCTTCAATTCCAAAACACAAATTTCTAATAGGGTATATAGGTTTAACACTCCCATCAACAACAGGAAAGGGAATAAGGACTTTAGAATTCTTGATATATAGAAGCACACATTTAGGTTGAATACTAGAATCACTTTTATAGCTTTTTGTCTTACACAGTCCTATCATTTTTTTGGAACCTTTTTGATAAGGCAAATCACTCAGTGATAAAGCCAAGTCTTGTGCAATAGGAAAGTGGTTTTGTTAAAGAGTGGCCTTACAAGAGTGTCATAAAAATGTCTGAGTAATAATTACATATAAATAATAGTATAGCTAATTTTAAAAAGTTCATAGTTTCATTTACAAAAGTGCTTCTAAGCTTGTAAGGCAAATTGCCCTATGATAAAGCCAAATCGTGTGCAACAGGAAAGTGGTTATGTTAAAGTGCAGCATTTCAAGAGTGTCATAAAAATATCTGAGTAATAATTAGATGTAAATAATAGTATAGCTAATTTTAAAATAGTTCATAGTTTCATTTACAAATTGCTTCTAAGCTATGAAGCCACTGTAATTTAATTTATATTAATGCTAATTTTGTTTATAAAAATTATGAATAATCATCTGTCATTGTTCAAAACTGTTTCTAAACCTTGTCAACAAAATCAGGGTACAAATGACAACCCATTCTCCTAAGCATGACTACAAAGGCATAGCTATATCTTTTAAATCCATTTTCCTACTGCTGCAGATTGTATATGAATATTTATATTTATCTTGCTTACATGGCAAGAGTTTCAAGATAGCCATCATATTAGATGTAATATAGGCACCATTTTTATTCAAGACCATCAATATATCATAAGTCTTTTGGTAAAAACCCCATGCTGAGATGATCGTCCAGTAAGATGTAGTGACGAGGTTTAAAGATAGCTATTATGGTGGATATATTAGATGTCAGATCACCATCATTTGTATCAAGGACCATCCAGGCATAATATGAACTCTTATGGTGGAAAACCCATCTTTATATGCTATTCTCTTTAGGAGGAGTAGCAGTAACAAGGTGGTCATATTAGATGTCATAGGGATACAGTTTTCACTTAGGAGCCAATAAACATCACAAAAAGTCTTCTAGTGAAAATCCTTGTGTTAATGTGACCGTAAGTTTGTATTTAAAATTAATGTATTTGCTGTGTAAGACCTTAAGTAATTCTTTAGAGATGAGGGTACAAGGATAGATTTTCTGAACATTAAAAGGCATACAAGAATAAACATCAGAGTGTTGCATCCAGAGAATTTGAGAAACTAATGTCACTGAATGGTGGCAATTCAATCAAAAGGACTGTGTTGATGGACAGGGCTTAACCAGGACTGCAGAGTTAAAATATTGCAGTGTCTTTTAGCAAGAAAGTGGCCTCAATGTATCTCATGTAATATGTTTAAAAGTTTACTGCACTTAAATTATTTATACATAATGTCACCTATTCAAAGTTTCTTTTAACAAAATGACATAACAAACTATATTGACCAATCTCAGTATAGGCACTAGGGAAGCATATGTACAAAATAAAAGATAAACTTCACACTGCATGTACAGATTATAAGGTTCTTCTGAATACACGTCATGTAGAGTGTGAACTTCCTTAAGAGTTTAACCTGAATGTGTTATTTAATTATTTGAGAACCCAAGCAACTCGCTGCCCACAAAGTACATTTTAAATTCTACTGCACTATTTGCCTATATAATATGCTGTGGCACACACTGTCTGTGTGTCAACATGATAACAGGTTTGGTAAGTGATTTGTTATCCCAAGGAAAAACCTAACCCAAATTTCACATTCGTAAATAGCACACCAAAGACATATTTCTTCATCAAATACATTATGCAGTTGCACTAATATTAGGAATTATTCTCTGCTACCTTTTTGAATACTGTCTTTCTTGAATCATGAAAAAGGACACTCCATCTATATGGATCATATATATGTAGAGGGAAGTAACTCCTACAAATTAACTCCCCTTGTTCTGTCTATATATCCACCCATATATAACATACTTTAACTTCAGCATTCATTAAACTGTAGCTCTAAAAATTCATTGCAATTTGTACTTAATTTTGACCAGATAACATATATTTCTACTACCAAAGTAAGTGTCTGCCTCGGATGCGGGAGGTCACGGGTTCGTACCCTAGCCGATTCATACAAAAGATTTATAAAAATGGTACTAGCAGCTGCCTCACTAGGTGTTCAGCATTAAGAGGTTAGTGTAGGACTGATCGGCCTTGTGTCAGGATAATGTGACTGGGTGGGACCTCGTGCTACATGTCTGTGGCATGATGCCCCAGTGCTAGATATCGCTATAAACTGCCACACTGCAGACATCATAGTAATATGACTAATAATTGTTAAAGCTACGTTAAAAATCCAAATTACACACACACACACACACACACACACACACACACACACACACACACACACAACACACACACGCACCTCCCCCAAGCCTCCTGCCAGCTGTCAATGACTTATTTTCGTTCCTGTCTATTGGGTAATCTCCTGTTAGCACTAGACTCACAGACTTGAACAGACTCATTCACTTTATTACTGCCCATCATTCAAGATGGAGAGCAAGGTCTGTCCATCTGTCTCTTTGAAATACAATGAATACACAACCATTCCTGACGCGTCTGACACTTATTTCCATTTACCTATTCACACATCATGCAAATACTTCATCTACAGCAGGGTGGTACAAAAGTTCTGCAACTTTATATATGGCTTCAATCTCAGCCCTTTGCATGTTCATCAAGATGTTGTATTCACTAAGTTCAGTTCAGTTAATGATATGAATAATGTCCTCTACCTGATTCACATTTTAGAGTCGACAGTCAGTTCACAAAGCCCCAGAAGTCTTGGGGAGTAGTGTAAGGTAAGATTAATGTGTTTCCTGTGCAGGAGATAACAAAGCAACAGAAGTCCTGAGGAGTGGTGAAACCATAAATCATGTTGTTTTCAATCCAGATCATGAAGTCCAGGAGAGTAATGAAAGGAAACAGCCTGTCATGGAGGAGACAGCTACACAAACAGAACAGGAAGCTGTAAGTAGTCCATGTCTGATTCATGTAATTTTGTTTAGCACATGTCACAGTCAGTAAATACTCTGTCTCCAGTTTAGTTTACTACACATCACAGTCAGTAGATTTGCTTTCTTTTAGTTGGCATAAAGATATCACAAATCTGGAAACTATATTGACGTTATGATACATACGCAGATCTGATTATTTTTATATAAAATAAATGTCATTTGTTGCTTGGGGTATAATGTAAATTTTCAGCGCCAGTATAGATGGTGGAGGTAGAACCTGGGAACACCTCGGTAAGAACCATCAACCCATGAGAAGCTACTGGCAAGCTTTCTCGCCTAACCACATTGGCTGAGACAAAGGCTTGAACCCATGCAGACAGAGGTGAGATGGCAGTGATCGGTAAAGGTTGGCACTTTAGACCACTTGGCCACCCCTCAGAGAAAGGAAATGAAAAATGATTCCATGTATTACCACTGTTTTAAGATATTCGAGGCCTGCTGTAAATAAAGCAGATTCAACAACAGAAAAGACCTCCACCCTACAATGTGTCCTCAAGATTTATGTTTCCTGGTATTGGGGAAACTTAAAATTTGGAGCTTGAAATCAGTAATTTGCTGCATACCAAGAATGCACAGTACTGATCATTTTTTACAAGAGTCAGGAAACAAAAAACAACTTTAAAAATCCATGGTTATCACTGGAAACCAACTTTGGAAATTGGGTCATGCAGCAGAATATTCTATTTGACAATTACATAACTGTCTGTGTCCCCAAGTTTGCTATAAAAAACTATATTCAAAAAGCTTTTGTCATATATATATATATATATATATATATATATATATATATATATATATATATATATATATATATATATATATATCATCAATTATCTGTAATTGTCGAACATGACAGACAGATTTAAGTATTTGACTGGCCATTATCCAAACCTCAATCATAGGATTTCTTAAATGACTTTATATCAATTTGTCTTTGAATTATATTTTTATTTTTGTTTATTTTGTTATATAAAGTGTCAGATACATATTTAATGAAGTAAAATAAAATAGGTTAAGAGGTGTATACATTGATGTTTTGTAAAACAATCAGTAACTGAATATACCGGAATCCAGCTGATTGAGGGCTACACCTGTCACGGTCAGGTGATTAAAAACAGGTAGTAAATTAGACTTGATTCTTTTGTTAACAATAGGTTCACTAAATCTAGAGGATAGGCTGTTCATAAAAGTATTTGTTGGTTGCTTGACATAAGTCTTATAAATGAAATAGATCTAACAAAGTATAATTAAAAAACTGCTGTAGGATCAGTGCAATCATTTAATACTTGGGTGCAATAATGTTGCTGCTACAATAATTTTTGCAAATGCCCAACAAGATCCATCCAAATTTCATTGGAAAAATCTATGATTTTCTTTGTCTTGTAGTTGTATTGTATGTATGTGTTTGTGTACGTATTTGTGTATATTTTTGTGCATATGTGTAGACATCTGTCTACATGTGTTTGTATATCTGTGGATGCATCTGTGTACAAGTGTTTCTACACATGTACATGTATCTGTACATGTGTGTGTGTACATATGTGCATATATCTCTGTATATTTTTGTTGTACATATATGTGTATGTATGTGTACACATGTGTTTGTGCATTTGTGTATGTACATGTGTGCATACATTTTTGCATATGTGTATGCATCTGTACATGTGTTTGTGCATATATAGTTGCATCTATGTACATGTGTTTGTACATATGTGGATGTATCTGTACATGTGTTTGTGCATATGTGCATGTATGTGTACATGTGTTTGTAGATATGTGTATGTATCTGTGTACATGTGTTTGCACGTATGTGTATATGTGTATGTGTGTATGTGCACATGTGCATATATTTGTACATATGTGTATGTATATGGGTGCATGTGTTTGATATCACAACGTAGTTTTAACAATTTTGCAGTAATATCATTACGATGTCTGCAGTGTGGCAGTTTATGGTGATGTCTAGCACTGAGGCATCATGCCGAAGGCACGTTAGCATCATGTCCCATCCAGTCTCATGATCCTGACACCAGGCCTACCAGTCATAACATTAACCTCTTAATGCTGAGTGCCTAGTGCGGAAGATGCTAGTAACATTTTTATAAGTCCTTGACATGACTTGGCGGGGATTCGAACTCATGACATCCAGCATTAAAGGCAGACGCTCAAACCACTTGTTGCGTTTCTTGTCATTACAATTAATTGCCATCATTGTCGTTATTGTAAACCAGTGTTTAGACATTTTGGTAAATGTTGCAGTCATAACATTCAGAGATTGCCTTTAAATATATGGAGTTTGTCAACATGTGCACAGGAAATTTGCATTGTCAGAAAAGCAAGGAAGTTAGCTCGGTATATTCCATGTGACCTTAACAATATTTGTTTGAGATGATTTATATCACTAAGATAAATACATCCATCAAATTACATGACTGTGCACACACGATGTCACAGAAACTAAGCTAAATGCAAATAAAATAACTTGGTCACTGGAGCAAAGATAGATTACCACTGTGACATACTTTTACCAGTGGTTAGGACTACCATCTAAAGTAAATACACCCAACAAGTTTGATGACTGTCAAATATACATCTAAATGCAACAATGATGCAATTATTGAGCTGAGTAAAGTTGATAAATGTGATCTACTGTTGTCACCCTGCAAGTTGAATATACCCATCAAGTTCCATAACTGTGCATATTGGTGTTTGAGAAACTGATCTAAATTCAACGTAGTATTATAATCATTTTAGCATAAAAATAAGATCACTGTGATTCACTTATATCCATTGTGAATAGGATCCCCTAAGAGAAATAGACACATGTTTTATGTCAAGTACATACTTTGGTCTAAGATAAGCTGTGCTAAATGCAAAATGTAGAATCGTTGGAGCAAAATCAAAATATTCAGTGTCCGTGGTGTTATGAGTGAGCAAGTATTTGGTATGTTACTGTAGGTGACTATTCTCACCCAAATCTTGCCACGTTTGGCATGATTGACTTAGGAATGCTTTATTGCCTTTCCCGCACAATTTCATGCACGTTAGAAAGATTTCTAAAGTTAAGTGGCTTTCCTTTTCATGAAGAATGCTTTGCAAACATGTTTTATTTGTAAAGACCATTTATTTTGATAATTTGTGTCAGTCATTCTTGCAGAAAAGTTAAACAGGTATTGTACATGCTTATATTTACTGCTCTCAAACATTTTAGAATACTTCATAATTTATATTAGCTACATTATTGTTCAAAAATAGCAAAATGCTTTATGTTTCATATGTGTTACTTATTACATTTTCATACAAGTACACATTTTATCAAGATATAAAAATCTTCAGAAAACATAACTCTGTAGTGGTTTACAAAAAAATCCTAAAGAGATTGTATCCTTTGCACATAATTTCATAGATATCATTTATTCTTTGTTCACATTGCAAAGGGATCAATGAGACTGGCATGAAACATTTGAAGCCAGTTTAAGGTATAGTAATCAAACTGAAGAAGCACGAGGAGAAACTTGTTAAATTAATTTTCATTTTATTCAAAATAGCCACATGCTAACGAGATTTTACTGGTAACTGTTCATAGATAATTTACAGATTAATTCACATACTACAACTGCTTTCACAAGCCATGTTTCCTATTAGAGGCTAATATCAATGTTATGTGCCACAAAGTCAACCAAGAGTGTCAGCCCCTTGGATGGACACTTGTGCCATTGTTTTATGTGCCACAGATTCCCAAACTTTGCAATAATGACACTCTTATTGTCTTGATTGTTTGTGCTACATACACAATGAACTCTTGCATTATTGTTGTACGTACCACATACTGTCAAACTTTGTGATGATGCATACATGATCAGAAATATAAATAGACTGATTACATTGTGTGAAATGTTAAAGTGTCATCAAACGTTTAGCCACTGCTTTAAAGTTTGGGCTTGTTCTACATGCAGGATCATACACATGATCAATTGATCACAGATCAATCTTGCTAAAAGAATCATACAATTGAAATTTGAAATCGTTTAGTCAGCTGTATAATTGAAAGAACAAACCAGCAGTAATGAAACTTCCACTGCCTACAAAGGTACAGCAATTAAAATCCATAGCATATATTTTTTCTGATTGTTCAATGTGGTCACAATATATACTGCGAGATGAACACATTTTGACAAGTGTCAGTCAAAATAGGAGAGGAGATAACTGAATGAAAATGTCCCTTTGGAATATATGTAGTGGCACCTTATGGAAGTTTTGTGACCAAGCGAGGTTATGGTATGTCCATGCATCCTTTGCTTATCCTGTGTCATCCATCATTCGGTGTCTTTCCATCAACGATAGTTTTTACCATTCTGGAGTCCATATTTCCAAGCCGATTTAATTCAAGCTGGGAGGAAAGACTTCCATCAATATCAGATTTTACCACTCTGGAGTCCATATTTCCAAGCCGATTTAAATCACGCTGGGAGTAAAGATTTCCATCAATATCAGATTTTACCTCTCTGGAGTCCATATTTCCAAGCTAATTTAGATCTAGCTCTGAGTATGTGTTTTCATATCAATCAAAATCTGGGACGTGTTCATCAACATGAGACCTGTATGCATAACAATGAGGTGATCTTCCATCTAATTAGTTATCATTCTAACAGCTCTCAAGGCCCTATTTCTGATTTTGATTTTGATCAAAATCTGGAATATATGCTTATATTGTTTAGATGTTGAATAAAATCATTACTTATCGAGATTCATTATACATATACTAATGAGCTGATAAATAATTTTGAACTCACATTTCTGGTCCAATTTTAATCAAACGTGGAATATAGGCTCATATCATCAAGATCTCGGGCAAGCTTGAGACTGAGTGAGAATTATTTATACTAATTAGGTTCTTGCTTCTAATAGGCTTTGCTTTTATCTCTCTGGAGGCCATTGTTCTGATCTGATTTTGATCAAACTTGCAATTTATATCATCCAAATCTTGGATTGATTTAATGTTGGGCAAGCTCCATGGATATTTATGAGATACTCTAGCATCTGGTTGACACACCTTGGTGCCAGAATGGAGGCCAAAATAGCAACCTAAAACATCAGTTTGCATATCAAAGCAAGGGATTCAGGAACCTGGTCGTTTGTAACAATTAGTGTTTTGGAGATCTGAAGAGAGTTTTTCTCCTTGGAAAATAATTTAAACTTTAAATAAAATGTAAATTCATGAACTTGATACAAGACATTACGTAAATTAGCGAATTTATGTAAATTAGCGAAATAAACTACTTTAGGATTAAATTTAATATTTTTTATTTTGACCCTGAACTATGCAATATATAATATAACATAAAAATAAAATTCATGAGTATTTAATCTTATATTTTGATACCAAATTAGCCATGAAAATAATTGAGTTTGTGCAGTGTTGAGATTGAAATGTACTATGTTGTGTTCTTTGAAAGAGGGTTGAAGTCTAACCAAAACCAGATATACTTTTTATTTTCTGATTTGCATCATAGGTCAGAAAATATGCATTATGTGGATTCACTGAACTGATGGTGGTGTTCTTATTGTTTTCATGCCAATGTTACATATGCTCCATCTTCTGTCTGAAAAATATGGCAAGTTGCTTTGTGGTTTATTGCAAGCTTTGCAAGTTTTTTGTTCTGAAGGGATTACATCATTTCCACCCAGCCATAACAGTATGTAACTCATGCTTTCCCTGAATTGCGGGGATTACATCACTTTGATACAGGCAACATTTCCTGCTCCAGCCTAAGTTTGGGTAAAAGTTTACATGTGATTTTATGTAAATATCACAAGATATTATGAATGAATACTGAAATTTAATACGTTACTTTCCATTTTTTTCAGGAACCTGAGGATGGCTGTAAGTCTATATTAATATCATCACATTTGTATCTAATCAATTCTTTCTGTGATTTCCTTTCAGAATCATTCTCTTGTGCATGTTAAACTTCATACAATGTTTAAATGCCATAAGGTGAAGTGTATTATGTTAGGGTGTTGTCTTTCTGTTTCCAGTTTCATTTACACACACTAATTTAGTCGTCCACATACAACAAACCTGCCAAATATTATGCTTTCTTCACATGCTTATGTCTTATACACACATGTGTATGGATTATTTTTTTACATACAAACCAATAATGCAATGAAAGGTTATTTTGTCATATTTATTGTCGTCTCTTTAATCCAACACATTTGGGAATGACTGAACATAAAAAGACAGATGTGTAAGAGTAGCACAAGAGTGCATTTGTCCATCGAAGATCTGCATGTACTTTTCTTCATTTCTGTTTATAGCAGCTGTATATGACACATTTCCAAGAAAGTAGATGGGTTTATTCAGTAAGAAATTTTATCTCACAAGTTCATTATATTCATGATGAGGATTGCATAGCCAACCAGTCTATAGTTTCCAACATGGCGCTAGATGTTAAGGTGAACAGACTTGATTAATGTGACCTATCTGACTGAAAAAATATTACAGGAGAGGGATCTTTTTAAACTTTGAGTTTTGATTCATCAGATAAAGAAAATACAATAAAGCTTTAAAAATTTTAAAAGAATATGAGAGTGATATAAAACAACACTTATATTGAGCACACCCTTTCTAAGGGTTGGCAGGGTATGTCACAGCTACCAGTTTCTGCAGATTGCTTGCACAAGGGGTAAAGACAAACTCCAACAAAGTTCAATGGTTAGAGTCACTGTGGCTGAAATAATAAAAAAGGTTCCCAGACTTTGTGGCTGGCTTGCACTAGGGGTAAGAAAGAATCTTAGTGTTTTTAGCATCAAAAGGTAAAAAGTCATGGTCACTTTGACTTAAAGAATAAAAATGGTTACCAGATTTTGTGACTGCTTTACACATGAATAGGAAGGAAGCTTATTGATTTCAGCTTGGTTTACACTTAGGGTAGGAAGGAAGCTTATTGATTTCAGCATGGTCTGGACCTGCATATGTTGTGCATCCAACTGTCATCAAACATTTTACATTTCTGATTTATTCTCAAATGCTAACTGATCCAATTTTTATCCCATTTTGTGGCAAGCATCGAGGTATGAATCCCTTGCAAAATTAAAAAAAAATATTGCAATCATTCCTAATAACAAAAAATTATGGATTTATCTCTCAAAACCACAACAACAAAAAAAAAAACATGTGAAGAAAATTGACAGAAAGCATTGCTTATTGAAATGCCATCTCAGTCATAATTGTAGACTTAGTTATCTGTGTTGTGGATGATCAGGATAGACATATGCCCAGGATAGACATATGCCCAGGATTGTTAGGTCAAAGGAGCTGCAGTAGATCAGTTGATAAACATTAGACTTGTCATTCAATGGTCACAGTTTTGATACCATCCAGGCAAGACTGAATCAGCTGCTTCTACGTCCTTGGGAAAGGCACTTAGCTCCCATTTCTTGTGCATGATATACTGTTTTTATTGAGCTACACGTGTTATTAAAATTCAACCTATAACAAAAGTAGTCTTTTGTCAGGTACAAATGAATTCTAATGAACCATTTTTCTAAGGAGTCATTTCAAGGTTTTATTTTCCAATTTTAGTGACATTGGACATAACACTGTGAATAATTAAGTAGAGTTACAAGATACATGTACACGAATCAGGGTGGATTCTGGCAAAATTTGCTAAACCTTCATATTTTAGCAAGTACATTTGACAAGTCATTTATTTGTTTCTTTCTGTATATATTATTATTTATTATTATTTTGTAACGTAAAGGCTGTCATAGTCGTAATAATAACCATATTTAATATTGAATTATCCTAATTGATATGAAGCTGAAAGGTAAGCTCAATTTAAGCAAATTGTATCAAAATCTGTTGAAGTTTGATTTTGATTTATTGTGGCAGCACATGAAGATTGAAACAAAAAGCTAGCATTAGACTGCCTAAATGCAGCTCTCATAAAACTGTCCAGTAAGGAATGATTTATATAGCTCCAAGAAGTAGCGATATCGCTAACGTAATGGGATTTATTTTTCATGAATGAATGGCTCGTCTCAGAGACTGCCTGATAAGATCTCTTAATAGTGAGGGTGATCCACACACAGAAATGATAGTTGCCAAAATAAACCTTTAATAAAATGAAAAAGAGTGTTTGCTTTATTTCTTGTCCAGTTAGAGGTAATCAAATAAATCCGTGAGACTCTGGCTGGCTTTAAATGCGTTTTAATTTCATACATATTGTACTGGAATGTTGTCAGATACATGAATGGCGGAAGATACTAAAACCGAATATTCTTCATACTCATTTTCAAACTATCAAAAAAATTGATAAAATTTCCCCTAACCGTTATGCTAATCCTGATTGCCTGTCCAAATGCAGATACTCAGAAAAGTGAGGTAACTCATATCCACGTGGCCTCTTGTTTTCTGACAAGATAATACGAGTTCCTAATTTAAGTTGTTTCTATAACTCTGTCAAATTGTGTTAATTGCCTTGTCCAATATTACAATTTTTGTTGAAATGGCTTAATGTAATGTGAAAAATAATGACATCAGTTGAAGTTGCTTTGTGCAGTGTGTAAAAAGACTGGCATTAGTTGAAATGGCTTAGAGCAATATAAAAAAAAACTGATATCAGGGACATGACTTAAAGTAATATAAAAAACACTGGCATCATTTGAAGTGGCATAGAGTAATATAAACCAGACTGGCATCAGTCAGGTTATTTTCCTGACTTTATTATTCTGCTGTACATTCATTTTCAGTGTTAATATATACATAATAGCAACATATAATAGCAATATTTAATATCAATAATATTAATACATAATAGGAATAATTTCATTTAATAGAGCATGTCTCTACATGTGCATAATGTTTTTCTAATTTTGATAGGAAGAAATGAAATGTACCTTTTAAATACAAACTGATTAAACCTTTGACTTGACTGTTTATATTTTAGAAAAGAGAGATGGAAATAATAAAACAAAAATTTAGTTTAGTCCTAGTATTATGCCTGGATTTCATGGTGTTTGTGTTTTATAGATTAGTCCCAAAATTATATATGGATTTGATGTGTGTGAGTTTGTGTGTGCGTGCTTATAGACTAGTCCCAGAATTATACATGGATTCCATAGGATGTCCTTTTCATATACCAGTCCCACAATTATACATGAATTTGATGTGTGTGTGTTTATAGGTTAGTCCCAGAATTATACATGGATTTCATGGTGTGTATGTGTGTGTTTTATAGGCTAATCCAGAATTATACAACGATTTGACTTATTTTTTTTAATTTACATACTGATCTTAAAAGATATTTTCAGCAGGACAAATTTTTGGATGTGATCTGTATGAAAGGAAATTTGTTATACATTCAAGTAAATGTGATTGCAATAGTTGCTTTATACTGTTTACATCTTTCGTCTCATTCAGTTGTCATTTTTCGGCAAGGAGGATTCTGGACATAAAGACAGAATTATTGTAAGATAGATTTTTAAAGCTAATATACCTGTATGAAATCTGTGGTTAGATGGCAATGATTTGTATTTGTTGAAGGAAATGCATAATTTAAATTGACAGTATTCCCAGATTGAATTAGAACATGTGCATGTGGTCACAGTAACAAATGCAATTAAATTGACAACATGGTGAGATTGATATTGTAAATCTTGTTGCCTTCCAAATATCATCCTTTCTTTTATTGTTAGGTCACCAGTCATATGTTTATGTGATATTATATTATGTTTGTCATAGCTCTACAGGCTGTAAGTGTATGTTTCAACATCACAAAAACTTTTCAAACAATTTTAACCAAGGTTGGCAGCATTCTCCTCAAAAAGATCTTGCCAACCATCCAGTAGGCTTGCCATTGCTAAAATTGGAAACATTTCTCAATGTTGGGGAACATAATAATGCAGATTTCTCGGTCAACAACCCTTGTAAAGCACTGCCTTTGAGGTAAATGTCAGCAAGGTGAGTGGTCTTGGTCAACAACCCTTGTAAAGCACTGGCTTTGAGGTAAATATCAGCAAGGTGAGTGGTCTTGGTCAACAATCCATGCAAAGCACTGGCGTTGAGGTAAATGTCACCAAGGCAATTTGTCTTGGTCAACAACCCTTGTAAAGCACTGGCTTTGAGGTAAATATCACCAAGGTCAACAATCCTTGTAAAGCACTGGCGTTGAGGTAAATATCACCAGGGTGAGTGGTCTTGGTCAACAATCCTTGTACAACACTGGCTTTGAGGTAAATATCACCAAGTGGTCTTGGTCAACAATCCTTGTGGTGGCTTTGAGGTCACCAAGGTGAGTGGTCTTGGTCAACAATCCTTGTAAAACAGTGGCTTTGAGGTAGATATCACCAAGGTGAGTGGTCCTGGGTATACTGAGGCCTCTTCTGTTGAATAATTCATTGCAATCAAAAGACAGCAAAATAAGTTACAGATCCTGAACTGGTTAATTTTGCACATGCCTCTTGTTTTGGAGAACCCATTACAACCAAGAGACTGTGAAGAAAGGTACAGACCCTGACATGGGTATTTATATATATGAAGAATAATTCCAATGGAATGCAGAATGAACACAAATGCAATGCAGAATGAGCACAAACAAAATGATGAATGCATTTTGATGAAACGGAGAACACAGAGACAGAATGCAGTATGCAGAAAGGTGAATGGAAAATGAAGATAGAACAAAATGCAAATGCTATTCCTAAATGGGTCTGACGATTATTTTCAAGCAGCCACTGAATGTTCACAATCCTAAACAGTTTCACAGAATAATAAAGATCAGATTGTTTTACACCAACAACATTGCCCTTGTTGAAGCAAATGTAACCAGCCCCATGTAATGTGATGACTTTATTACTGCTAACTGTATCTGAACAATTTGTATTTTCATTGAAACAAAATAATATTTCCAGACCAGTTCTCTACAATCATATTTATACATGTTACGCATCTATTGCAGCATAGTTTTTAAGTAAATGATCACTTTGGCAGGGTTTCGTCACATGCATGCAAATGCATGCAAATCTGTCGTTGTGGCTATTATTATTATTATTATTATTATTATTATTATTATTATTATTATTATATGCCAATCATAAAGCTGAATGTATCATGATGTCATGTTATCCCTCTGTCAATATGTTAGCAGATTTTTGCACAACCTATGAATGTAAAATTTTGTGGTTATCATGCACTTGTATAAAGAGATATCTTTTTCAGAGTAAAGAGGTCATTGGTCGAGGTTCATAACTGAAAGAAGGAAAATTGTTTCCTGACAATAATCTGAGATGTCCACCATTAACAGTTCCTAATCTTTGTGTATTGTTTGCACTTGGAGCAAGGAAGAACTGTGTTGATTTGAGGCTCAAAAGGTCAAGGTTAATACGAATGCTGGAAGAAAAATGGTTTTCATATAATAAATTGAATTTTCCACCATCTTCAGTTACCACCATTTGAGGAAGGCATGCACTCAGTGTAAGGAGGAAAGCTATTTACTCTGGAGTTATAGGTCAATAAATGGCACTCAAAAGACAGAATAAATTGATCTCAGCATAAGTTTAATTTTAATATTTCCGCCAATTAGTAAGTGGTTTGCCAGAAAGAAAGGAACACAATGCCAGTCTAATTCTCAGGTCATATAAAAAAAGTGTGGGAATGGGCACTTGAGATCGTTAGTACTAATTAGGGTTAATTCCTAGAGTAAGATTTTTAATGTAGCTTTAACAGTTTTAGTCATGTCTCTACGATGTCTGCATTATGGCAGTTTATAATGATGTCTAGCACTGGGCATCATGTCACAACAAGTAGCATCATTTCCCACCATTCACATCACCGTTACATTAGGACAACCAGTCCTAACAATAACCTCTTAATGCCTAGCGCCAAGCGAGGCAGATGCTAGTACCGTTTTTATAAGTCTTATCAGATTCAGCCAAGGTTTGAACCTGCAGCCTATCTTATCTGAGGCGGATGCTCCAACCACTTTGGCTAGGCAACTGGAGTAGATTAGTTGTACATTCTGTTATACCAGGAATCGTGAAACGTGATGAGAGATGCATCTTGATGTGCACTGCTTTTTCATCACACAGTGACCTCAGTGGTCACGCTGCCAGGCAAAGTGGGTGACTAAGTCGCCTAAAAAATGTAAACTTCGGCTTCTGATGTTAGAAAAGCGAAAACGACTTCGCCCTGTGATTTATTTTAGGGGTACATTGACTAATCATACTTTTGAGATGCCACCTCCCTTTGGCATGTTTATTATAGTATTGTGTTGTAGCGAAAGGTATTCTTCAAGCCATCAGTAGCTAGGCCTAGTTTTGATATCAGTTACACTGACAAACAAACTCTTGCACATTCACAGGCATGTGTTTTGATAGCTGATTGACCATTAACCATTTCCCCGAGTTGGCATCTAGGCCCCTATCACTACCCGATTTACGAATGGTATCCTTCGATGATAAAAACATACAAACTTGTGTTTCGAAACTTTAACAATAGTATGTATACAGCAATTTGTATTTTAAGAATAAAACCGGTGATCTGGATATTTTAACTGCCACTTGTACACTATTTCATCACAAAATTAGTTTGAAACTGTAAGTGTACCAGTAACTGGGATAAAAATGGCGGACATCGCTATGTCTGATAAGTACCAGTTTATTAGATTATCTGTTTTTGTGAATTCATCGATCAAATATATACAGAAAAGTATAAACTTCTCAGAAAGCAAAACCTAGGTATTATGTTATTTAAGATTTAACTTTAAAATGCACTTATATTGGTCAGAATCGTATGAGACAATGCTATGTTGTGGAATTCGCGAGAAGTGTTGTAGGCCTAAGGTCAAAGTTGTTTTTCTGACTTGACTCGTATTTGTGAAAATAAGGAAAATTGCTGCGAAGCAGATAATATTTAATGAATGCCTAAAATTAATACAAGTACACAGACAAATAAATGAACCATAAATCTGCAATCCTATCATGGACTGTTGTAATGAAGCTATATAAAGTGAGTGATTACACATTACGAAAACCCCTGCTTCTAAAAATAGATGCACTCACGCCTGTGTTGCTTTGGTTGGAAAGAAGGGTTTAGTTCATATGCCGACTATACATGAGCCATGTCTGTAATTTATGCATTTTAGTGTGTTATGTATGAATAGTTACGATAATGTTTTATTCGCACCAAAGAAGTGAGGACACTTGTGCATTTGCCCTCATGTATATGGTACAGGGGTTGTGTCAAACGGGTTTAGAAATCTTTGAAAGTCATTATTGTAAACTTTTAAAAAGTATATAAAAAATCAATACAAAAATATTTTTTAAAATTGATTAAGGGTAGTTGATTAAGCATTTTTACCAGCTTGCAATTACAATAATGTAATCTAATTACTCAGTTTAATTTTGTTACAATGAAGATTCTATTCTCTTTAGAGTCATATGGCCAAATTAACTAAGAACATTTTCTACTAGGAAATAAAGTATTGCTTAAATCCAGTGTTAAATTCAAATATGAATACTGGGAAATAGAGGGCATAATTCAAATAAGAGAACACACACAAAATATATACTGCATTTCTTGCTTCACGTCCACTTCTCCCTGTTGAGCTCTCACACTTCTCCCTGTTTTTGTCTTTTGTACATGACCAAATAGTATTTTAGCACTCTGATATAAACTTTTATACCTAGTGTCATGAAAACTAATGAGGAGTCACATCTATATGAGTATATCATCCCCCGTTGCAAATGTATGTTACTCTGACACATATTTCATGCTTCGCTGACATTGGCTATATTTTGTGTTTTAAGTTGATTTCTCAATCTATCTCATATCGTCAAACATCTCTGTTACTACCATTGTACCGTTAATGCAAAAATATCACTGAGACTGACTTTTCACATTTTACTTGCATAATTCAGTTCTGTGTGTAGCTTATGACCAAATAGGTTTTAGCACCCTGTATATATTATGTGATCCCTAGATTCATGAAACTTGTTAGAATGCATCTTAATAAGTACTACATGTTTGGCATAAACATGGGTCGATGTGACAAATAATTCATGCTTCACGAATTTGGATTTAATGTTTCTTTAAGGTTATTCATCAGCCACTCTTCAAGCTAGAATTAGCATACAAGATGAGTGTATGCATCTCAATTAGTACCAGGGTCAGGGATTTATCAACCACTCTTCATGCTAGAATTAGCATACAAGATGAGTGCACGAATCTCAGTTAGTACCAGGGTCAGGGCTACATATATGTTTTGCTGAAAACCCAAATGATTTGCTATGAGTAAAACCCCATGACATGTTTTGTTGAAAAATATGCATTTTCTTTACATATTTCATTACTGAACACTGTGCAGCATTATAAAAAGCTGGGTGTTTAATCGTCAGCTGTGTAAATCATGTCAAACACTTGCGGATAATTTTAAGATGTTAACATTTCTATAACCAACATGATCATTTCAAAATTTGTTGTTACACACAAATGACGTTTATGTCACAGCCACAGATGATTTCCATATGAACAAGCAAAAACATATCTTGAAGTCTGTATACACAAATGAAAGTCAGTATATTAAAGCCATTTGAAGTCTTTACACAAATGAAAGCCAGTATATTAAAGCCATTTGAAGTCTGTATACACAAATGAAAGTCAGTATATTAAAGCCATCATAGCTTTTATATACTGTCATTAGGAGCTTTGGCTTGTAGGGCTTTGTATAATTGTACATGATCAAATACAGTGGAACAGAATATTGAATTAATCAACAGCTACAACAATTTTCTTAATATAGAACTCACAATAAAATATGATTGGAGACATCTTTGTACTATAGTTGATAAATACCTGTGTGTATTGTGACCAGCATGCAAAGCTGATGATTATATAATGTTTCATCTTACAAAATCCAAGGCTAAAGTCGTATGTGAAACATCATATCCAGTATTATAGGTCTATTCATGCCAATTAATAGTTCATATGGGAATGTGATTGTATATTTTGGCAAGGCACAGACCTGATTTTCTGTTTATTATAAATGTAGCCCTTGTTTTCTGTCTTTCAGCTGCTGCTGGTTCCATGCCATCTCCACCAACCAGTGACACAGACAGGTTCATGTGCATTGCATATCTGTTGAATGATGTTGGGTCAAAGGTTTTGAGAAAACTTTTCCATCATATGGTCGTTACTCCCACCTGCACTCTGGACCAACATCTGGCCAATAACAGGCGTACCATAGACAGTCTTCTTAAGAAAAGAGTGTTGAATCCATCCCAGATGGACATCATGTTCCCACCAAATGGAGATGATACAAACCTGGATGACTATGACATTACCTTGCTGTCAGCACTTTTTAACAACATTGTGCCATCTCTGGGTCATCAGGAAATGAATCTGGTCAAAGGTCTACGAGACGACAGGAACAAATTATATGGGCATACAAAGTCATGCATGATGAATGCCAATGACTTCCAAACCTGTTGGAGTAACATCAGCTCAACACTGATAACACTCAGTCAGCAATGTGGAGACCCCAATTTTGAGAATGAAATGCTCAAGGAAATTCAGCAGACTCGAGTTCCAGATGCATCCTACCTCAGTATACTCCAGGCATGGTTTAGCAGGATAGAAAGAGTTGAGCAAAGACTAAAATCAAGCGAAACATCTCCCACAAGTGAGACAAAGACATGAAAGTGTTCGACTTGTATGAACAATCTGAAAATAGAAACGTTTTGAACATACATGTATATAAACGTAAAAGAAAAGTTTCAGAATTATGTGAATCATAAATGGTTCATGTTCCTGAATCAATAATCAAATGTTTAATTTACATGCACAGACATTTCAAACAGTAGGAATGTTTCATTGTGTCGACATGAGTCTCAAACTAATATGCATAGTCCAATAAATCGGAACCATTCCACAACTGTGGTAAACATATGAGTACATAGGTAATAATGTGAGATGCTTATTGGTATTTCTTCGGCTTGTAAGTTACAGTTGGTAAAGGAGCCTTTATTATCTATAGAGCATATTTTCCTATCCACAACATAGTTAGTTATGTTAATGGTTTGAATTTAACAAGGCTCTTCCATCACCACCTGATAACATTTTAGGTATGCAGTGGTGCTTTTCATTCCTTTTAGTTCTACTGGTCATAGACTGAAAGAGCCTATGGCATGGTGTTTTGTTCGTCATCAGTCATCCATACTTAGACATCCATCTGTCATAGACTGAAAGAGCTTGAGACATGGTGTGTTGTCCGTCATCAGTCATCCATACTTAGACATCCATCTGTCATAGACTGAAAGAGCTTATGGCATGGTGTGTTGTCCGTCATCAGTCATCCATACTTGTACATCCATCTGCGATAGACTGAAAGAGCTTATGGCCTGGTGTGTTGTCTGTCATCAGTCATCCATACTTGTACATCCATCTGTCATAGACTGAAAGAGCTTATGGCATGGTGTGTTGTCCGTCATCAGTCGTCCATACTTAGAAATCCATCTGTCCATTAGCAGAAGTTTGATATCGTCACTCTTAAACTTCTTGTAGGATTGTCAGAACGTTTTATATGCACATTTATTCCATGATCTAGCTGGTCCTGAATTAAAATGGAGCTACACAGAAATCCAATATGGCTGTCATAGTAACTATTTTAAAAATCTTACCACTTTTCCTACTGAATTGATGGCCATATCAGTATGGGGTTTTCAGAAAAAGACTTCTTATGATATCTAGTTGGCCCTAAAATAAGATGGTGACAATCTGACATCCAATATGGCTACCACAGAAGCCATCATTAAATTCTTGTTTGTCGCTGCGTTTGAATGGAAAAGTCGTATTGATATGAGACTTTCATTAAAAGACTTCTAATGAATATTTAGCTGGTGCTGAGTGAAATAAAATATTGATCTGATGTCCAATATGGCTACCATCTTCAACATCTTGAGGCCTCAATGCCACTGTTTATCATATATTTTAAACATTCTTCCAGTCTAACGGAAGTTTGGGAGGACAGAAACGATTTGTTAATTAAAAAAATCCTGACATAAACCATTGTCTGAAATAATTAAGATGTTAGGTTTAAACAATGTTCAGATATTCAGTTTAGAATTAAGAGATGCCACCCTTTAATTCACTCAACGAAGTCTTGTAATTCAGTTCATTTTCGCAAGTGCTCCAAAAGTAGTGATGTGATAAAAGTTGACAAAATTTTGTTAGTGACTAGTCTAATAACAAGAACATTCACATATGGTGCACAAATTAATCCGAGAGGGAATGAAATGAAGTAGTCCCGCTTTTTAAAAGTAGATCTGAGAAGAAAAAGCATGCATGCAAATAACACTTTGATGAATATTGGTGATTGGCTGTGGCACTTTGAAGCATGAACCTGGGCTGAAGATAACCCGATATTGCGTGGTGTTGACTTTTTATGTTTACAACAGTTTTGTCATTGAGACTATGTGCTTCAGATTTTGACTGAAATCAGTTTACCCATGAATGTCGCCTATCACTATCAAGATCAGATTTATTTCTATGCATGTGAAAATGGCAGGATTTCCCAGTTTGAAGAAGAAAGTACACGGCTCGTAATGTGATGAAATGTCGATGTTTTATGGTTTCAGTGGAACCCAAGGATGTTTAGGATCAACATCTTTCAAAACTCAGTATTATTCAAATGATTTGGCATATGCTACTTTTGCACATAAGAGCGGCACTAGGGCTTTAATGTTACATGGGCATAACATGTGAGACGTTTATTATTCAGCTATGATTTTGGCTTTGTATGGATATTACAAGATGATGGAAATGTTAGTGTGTTTGTAATAGCATCCTCTCAAAGAACAAAGGATTGTTCTAGTCAAAACTGGCATGATAAAATCACGCAGTAGTCTGAATATAGGCATTATGAAAATTATTAAACATTCTTAAATGTTAAGAAGTACATGTATATATGGGTTTAACCTCTTATGCCTGTTTTTTGAGATCGGATGCTCCTGTTATAAACATTTGAAAGAGATTGGTAGGCATGTGTTGATGTGCTACTTCATATTGTTTTAAAGAGATTGGTAGGCATGTGTTGACGTGTTACTTCTTCATATTGTTTTAAAGAGATTGGTAGGCATGTGTTGGTGTGTTACTTCTTCATATTGTTTTAAAGAGATTGGTAGGCATGTGTTGGTGTGTTACTTCTTCATATTGTTTTAAAGAGATTGGTAGGCATGTGTTGGTGTGTTACTTCTTCATATTGTTTTAAAGAGATTGGTAGGCATGTGTTGGTGTGTTACTTCTTCATATTGTTTTAAAGAGATTGGTAGGCATGTGTTGGTGTTTTACTACTTGACAGTGTTTTAAAGAGTGTTGGTGTGTTACTACTTGATAATGTTTTAAAGAGATTGGTTGACATGCGTTGGTGTATCACTACATAATATTGAGGGGCCCCGATTGGTCTAAAGCACTGACTGTTACGGATCACTGCCATCTCACATCTGTCTGCGTGGGTTCAAGTCCAGGCTCGGCTAACGTGGGTACGTGAGAAAGCCTGCCAGTAGCTTCTCGTGGGTCGGTGGTTCTTCCCAGGATTTGCCAGGGTTCTTCCTCCACCATTAATACTGGCCGCCATGTATAGCCTATCTTGTGCTGAAAAATGGCGTTAAACCCTATAACAACAATATAACAACATAATACTGATTTAACTTTTATCACATGAATTTGGCATTCATGGAAGATGACTGACATGTATTTTTGATTTGTAAACATTGTCAAGATCTCAGGGACACTACTTAGGCAAACATTTTGTCTTTAGATATATATATATATATATTATAAAATATCCCCTTAACTGTATCAACATTTACTTGATTGCCATTATGTTTAATTTTTTCTCAAAATCTAATGGACAATCTTACATCTTTTACACTTTGTTTTGGGTGTTTTAATTGTTTTTGTGCTATAGTTGGAATCAACAGTTTCAATATTATTTGTTTACTGTTCATAATGTCACCATTACTATGGTAATGTTCATATTGTAGTAACTCCTGTCACATATTCATATGTATTGTTTTATTATTTATGACTTGTCTGTGGGAGGGAAAAACATGTTCCTTTCGAAGCCACTTCCCAACATGTGGGGTATATTCTTCAGTCGGTTTATCTAGAAGCTATCTAACATACCTTAGTGGACTAGAGATGGTCTCTTTTTGGGTGAGCAAATGTTTCCCTCTACCACTTACGAATCCTTGCAGATATTGGTTATAGCATAGTTCTGTAATTTTATTTTGACTTAAGTTTCATTATTAATTGTATAACTACATGTAATTATTAGGTCTAAATTTAATATTCATGAGGCTGGATAATTGATTACACACTCTGTATTAAGAGCTTTCACTTCACTGTGGCTGTTTGATTTAGTGTTATGATTTTATAAATCCTATAAATTATTAAGTCCAGTTCTTAAGTAATTTGTTGCCATTAATTACTCATACATTGATTTATATGCTGTTACATGTCAAACATATGCTAAAGTAACTTAATATGGACAAATACTATTTAATATGGAAAAATGCTGTTTAATATGGACAAATGTTATTTAATATGGACAAATGCTATTTAATATGGACAAATGCTATTTAATATGGACAAATGCTATTCAATATAGACAAATGCTTTTTAATATGGACAAATGCTATTTAATATAGACATGCTATTTAATATGGACAAATGATGTTTAATATGGACAAATGCTGTTTGGACAAATGCTTTTTAATATGGACAAAGCCTGTTTAATATCTACAAATCCTGTTTAATATGGACAAATGCTTTATAATGCACACAGATGTTATTTAATATGCATGTTTGTTGGCATATGTAATAAGAATATTAACATTTTTGTGCCATTACAATATTCATTTCTCAAACCAGATTTCATGTTTTCGGAACAATTATGCAAACTCCACTCTACAAGACAAATACAGTGTGTTAGAAACAATTGTATGTGTAATTGATGAGATTAATATTTAATAAATGTATATCAAACATTGAGGTTTCTTTAAGTTTAATATGCAGGTCTACATACATACATACATACATACATACATACATACATACATACATACATACATACATACATACATACATACACACATACATACATATACTACCTACCCTACCTAACTACTTACCTATCTACCAACCTACCTACCGACCTATCTACCTACCTACCAACACATACAAACATACATACATACTCACATACATACATACATACATACACCAACAAACATATAGATGAGTTAAATTTAGCCATTCTTAATATTCTGACTGCATCATAAGAAAAAATCTTTTGCAATCGATTCATTGATACCTTTCACGTCAGAATCAATGTAAGGCGATAGGTGACAGCCTTCATTTGCCAAAGATTTAAGACTAAAATACTATCTCCTTTACATGAAAGAGGGGTGAGGTGGTAATCATATATTGTCAAATAAGTGTCTCTGAGATTACATTATCTGAAAGTTCGATTTGTAATTGATTCATTGATCAAGTGTACATTGATATTGATAGATCGTTCATGACAATCCAGATTTGACAAACATTAATAGCAAAACAGCAACTATATTCCATGAGGGGGTGAGGCTGATGTTCTGGTCAATATTGGACATTTCTGCCTGTCACCTATACAATTCCATTTTCAATTTATTCCCTAAACAAATTGGCTTAGCAGCCGCCCAACCAACACTCACAACAGGGTTTTGGAGCTTTAATTACCATCAAGCAACTTTTTTGGGGGGAGGGTCCCCAGAATTAAGTTTGGGTGCAGTAATGTTAAATTTCTTGCTATTCCACTTTTTGAACAACTTTACATTGATACTGATATATTATTTTATATACATTATATTCATTGTGTGCCCTTAGGGAAGACATGATATATGATGCCTCAACATGATACAAATTGTAATGTGCTGCTGTGTTTTTTAATTAATTTTATATTAATGAAATTAAATTAATTAATACAATAATATTAAAGTTCTCATTTATGCAAGTGAATATCTAGTATGTGTACCGTAATACCACAAAGATTTGATCGCAAATTTTGGCATGAATATGTAGTTTTATTTGATCATTAACGCTTTATCCAGACAACATACTGTACGCCCCTTTCCCCAACCGCCCACCTTCAAAGAAGATATAGTATTGTGGTCTTAATCTTTGCCAAACGATAACTGTCATATGTCGCCTTAAATCAGTTCTGATGTACAGGTTATCAAGGAATTGACTGCAAATCGAATCTTTTATAAATTCTGTGATGCAGTCGGAATATACAATATTGGACCAAATATCTTCACATTAACCCCACCCCCTCGTGGAATAGGGTTGCTATTTCGATCTTAATATTTAGCAAAATCTGAGGTGTCATGTACATCTAGATCTTAATATAGATGTAACTTGATCAAGGAATTCATTGCAACTAGAATATTTTAGATGAAGTGTGTGAAGTGCGCAATATTTACAAAACAATCATTACCCTCACCCTCTCCTAAAAGAGGGGTGATATTTGCGTTGTAATCTTTGGCTATATTTAGGCTGTCGTACATCACCTCGTATCAATTTCGACATAAAAGTTATCAATAAATCGATTGGACAAGGAATTTGTTAGATGATGATGTGTAAAATGTGCAATAGTAACAAAATATTGGTTCGTGTACCCTTTTTCTTCATCTTCGCCTACTAGTAAAAATGTTTGAAAAAATAATTATATGACGTTTTGGTGGTTAAGCTTGAACACAAGATAACGACTGCTACAGTTCAAATCAAAAGTAGTAGAAAAGTTCATATTGTGTCAGAAAGAAACAGAATATTAAAGAAATAAATGTTCCTCCATTAGATTAACTAGATCTCTCCATATGAGGCCATTATTTTTTTCATGTGACAATATGGGCGTCGGTGTTTACCTGACTTTGTACAGCAGAGTGCAAAGCAGGGAGAATACAATGCCGGGAACCAGACTAATATCACTACAGAATTCACGGTACTAATTATTCTCCCATAATACATTCATTAAACTTTACATTTCTGAATGCCCATGATCAAATCTATAGGTATCAGTATAGACTCATCCTTAATGACAGCTTCTGTGAACAGAAAGCCATGTGAACCGCGACATTTTCTGGATCTACCTGTTTTTAAAACATGTTTTTGGGTCGGCATGAAAGGGTTAAGTACTAATTTCAGCAATGAGTTTTCCAAACTCAAGTCTGTTAAAGAACTTAAAATCCATCAATAGAACAATGTCTATATTTATTTCAGTTACACCTTGGATAAGCTCTCATAAGACACGTTTCTATTAAATCTTATTTTCATTATCAATCGATCCTGACCAGCCACACATATAAATACTCTAATATATGCATACCCATTTCTATTCTGGTTCCAATAATCAGATTAGTAAAGTCAGTTCTGCGTTGTCCCTGTCTCGTGGACTCACTTCACAATTATATTTCCTATATAGTTTCTACAATTTGTTTCTCAGTAATAAAGTGTCGTCTGCGGCCACACTATAATGAAAAATATATAGTATTCTTAAACAGTTTCAAAGCTGAATTCAGGGTGAAGTTCCTTTCTAGAAGCTGGAGTGTAAACAACACATCGTGTAATGGGTCACGTATTTCACTTCCGGATCAAGATAAATGACTCATTACTCACTGTGCACTATGACCTAAATACACAAAGACAACTACACCGTAATGACCCAATTCCGAAGAATACAAAATTAAATCAATATTAAGAATGGCTAAATTCAACCCGTCTATCACCACCAAAATGAGTGGAAACTATGTTCTAAAAATAGACTGGAACTACATTTGTGGGTACTAAACCGGAAGTAATAGGTGTGATCCAATTCCTTCTACCACCCAGTGCACCCAAGCCCATACATCTGGAGTAAAACTGGCCGTCTGCCGGTCATAACTTGTTGATTCGTAACAGTTACTGTTTTCTAATATACTAAACCTTAGTTTCGACCTTTAGTGAATTTGGAGGATATTCTAAATGAGAACTGGTGGGGGCTTGGAGGACAGAAACGGGAATTGATAGGGTGGAAGTTTGCTGAAACTAGAATAGGTCAATATGCCTAAAATCACCATCTAATTTTATCAAGAAACCTCATCTAATGAAAGTTCGACTACTTAGGGAATATAAACGCGCTTCTCTTCCAGGTTACTTCTCTTGGTTACAACTGTAAAGTAAGATGTTAAATAGGCTGCTGTTCAATAGAACTGTAAATTCATTGAAACTGTGCACACACGGACTAGTTGCCGATACTTAATTGTATGTTCTTATCCTCTCCCCAAAATAAATTTCAAAGTGATAGAACGAGCACCTTCTGTTTGCATCCTTTTTATGAAAAGGTATAATAATGGTGATAGAGTGGAAACAGCTAGTCCAGGTAAGAGTTTGCATTTTGGGAAAACCCCTGTGTTGGCACGAAAATAATGTCTGTAAAAGCGAGTCCAGGCTAAAATTTGCATTATGGGAAAACAGTGTGTTGGCATAAAGATAAAACAGGCAGAGAGGCACGAGGTCAGAATATTTATTGAGGGAAGATCCGTTTGTTGTTTATGACGATACAGTCCACAAATACACCTAAGTCAAGCATTTATTTTGGGGAATATCCCTATGTTGTCATGGCAACAAAATCCACAAGGAGATTCTAGTGTGATTATTTACTGTGGGAAAACCCATATGTGTCCACAAAGAAAGACTACGTCAGAAAGATGAATCTATTATTGGTACGATAAAAATCAAGATGCAGTGTTATAACAGCTCTTTTCATTAGTTCAAATGAGCAAACATGTGTTTGTTTATGGAAGTGAAGCGAACTCTGCATCAATGAAAGAAAATTAAAGTACATGCCAGGATGCATCCCCATTCCCCACATGGTTGCTCTTTGTAGTCCTTATGGAATACGTATTTTGTACAAAAATATATTTTGTTGTTTGGCATGTTTTTGAGTTAGAGGGTACAGTTGTAACACTTTTTTTTCTAAACAGAAAAAAATAATGCCCAACTTTTCTTATATAGATAAGTTATGCAGCACCACTGCAGTGTTAAGGCATGTAGTAATATCTTTGTCCGTCTGCCGCAACTAAATTACACGAAGTGTGGCACAACTATGATACGCCTGTACACATTTCCTACCTCTATAAGTTATACACAAACTAAGCAGCATGACAGTGGTAGTATCTCTGTCCGTCTGGCACTTCTATATATATATATATATATATATATATATATATATATATATATATATATATATATATATATATATTAAATAACAGGGCATTTAAAGTGTTGGCATTAAGCTAATTGATACACCAATATTATTGGTATATCAAATTTTGATCCGCCTATGGCGCAATAATACGCATACGCTTTCTCGCCACTGTGTGCTTTTGATTCTATACCAGTGATTAATTTCCACACCTTAATCATTAGTGACTTGAAAATAACGATAAAAGTGTTAATAATTCCCGTTTCCTAAATTAATTGAATATAGTACACAATTTCATCGCAATCCTTTCTGCTTTATACGCAGAAATCTGGAGTAAGAGAGAAACGGACATTTTGGTGGATGAAAACCTTCAAATTGAACTTACACCAAGTAACCTACAAAAATATGGTTCATCGTAACGGTGTGTATGTATTTTCTTGCGATTTATCTAGTGTTTATGCAATCAATGATACAAAGTTGGAACCTGTCGACATTATACGGTAAATTTCTCGGTTACGAGGTACACATACTGTGATGCATTTAATGATTTGCTGTTGTTGTTCCTTGAACCTATTATAATGTTCTAAAAATTATTAATTAAATATGAAATGCTGCCTCTCTCTCTCTCTCTCTCTCTCTCTCTCTCTCTCTGGACCATCGTAGCAAAATACGGGCGAGAATATCTTGAAAGACGAGCGTAGAGGATTTTCGCTTCTGACATCGAACGATGTCTCTGGACTTATGAATGATGGTAAACGTTAAGTCAAACCAACCAGAGAGAGAGAGAGAGAGAGAGAGAGAGAGAGAGAGAGAGAGAGAGAGAGAGAGAGAGAGAGAGAGAGAGAGTTTTATAGTCAAACCGTATGTGTGAAATAATTTCTAATTGCTTATTAATTAACATGCTATTCTACTTTATGTTATCTTAAATACGCTCAAATCGTTTGTAATATCCCATTTAATCTGGTGGATAAGCCAAATTACAAAATCTTAATCTATAATTGCATCGTACTGGATTTTACTAGCAGTTATGCAGGGGAACACTGTGGGGCTGTATGGGAATTCGCATTGCTGAAACACCGTTGGGTTGTATGACAATGTAACAGGTACAGTTTTGGACCGGTGTAGTATTAAATTTTGATCCAGTTGAATTCTGACCCCGCCTGGGTCAGCTTTCAACGTTGAAAGTTGACCCAGGGTCAGTTCTTAACGTTGAATTTTGATTTCACAGTCGTTGAAAACTGATCTTAGCGTTGAATTTTGATCAGATTTCCGGGTCATTTTTTAACGGATATTGTTTTAAATTCCACATACACAGGTTTATGAATCGTCAAAAAGGAAATGCATAGTATGTATAAATATGTATAAAATCAACAAAAGCAATGTAATGCAGTACATGCATTAATGAAATTATGTATATAGTTATCTTCCTTATTTGAAATGGATATAATGTAAATTTTTTGTGTACTTCGTCTGCTGCATGACATCAACCATATCAGAAGTATACACATTTCTAGGCGTGACCAACTATGTTTGACGACTTATCCCAAATTGTTCAACAATCACTAAGCCTCTTCGAGCCTTAACCAAACAAAATAAGCCATGGGAATGGACTGAAAAACACGATAAATCGTTTAAAAAACTCAAGCAGAATTTAACAAATAACGCAATACAAGCGTATTTCGATCCTAATAAGGAAACACAAAATTAATTGCAGATGCAACTCCTGTCGGTCATTATTGACTCATAATGGAAAGGTTATTGCTTACGCCAGAAGAACTCTTTCAGAGGTGGAAAATTGGTATTCACAGGCGGAACGTGAGACAAAAGTTTGGAGTTGTGAGCACTTTCATCCGTACCTGTTTTGGTCATACATATAAGCTAACCAGTGACCACAGGCCCCTGGAAATTATGTTCAACAATCGCAAATCACGACCCTCTTGCAAGAATCGAGAGATGGCGATTAAGATTACACGCATACAGTTTCAAAGTAGTTTACAACCAAGTAAAACAAATGCAGCAGATTACATTTCGCCACATCCCAAGGCTAGAACTGAATGCTGTAAACATTCTGAAGTTGCAGAAGCTTATGGTTCAGTTCATAATGTTGTAAGTATCACGGTACTAATTGTATTTCCATAGACCTCAATGCTAATGTTTTGTGAAATAAATATACTTTCTTTCCTACCTCAGCATGCGTGTCACGCTTTGTCATAGAGAACAATGTTGGATCGTCAATTTGACAAGTACAGAACCAGGTACTTTATTGCAATTTAGAGAAATAACTATGTAGGGACTAAACAAGGTTAAGAGTTACCAGTTACAACAGATGCATTTTCAATGATGCTTATGACATTTAAAAAAAAAATCATAACCAAATATGATATAGATATGAATTAACATAATCTCACATGTTGCCAAAATACTCAACATTATTTTTTAGCCTGACAGAAACTACAACTCTTATACAATGCACCATTCACAGCTAGTTCTGTTGTTTATTTCTGAATACAATGCTTCCTAAACCTTAACTTCTGCCCACCTGAGAGGAATGTTAGAGTGGGGGTTCTGGACCACTTTTCGGGGTGGGGCCACTCAGTCGCAGAAAAAGTGGGGTTTTGTAACCAATTTTGCAAGGGTAGTCACTAAGTCGCCTGTGTTTGTTGTGAAACAGTACATTTTGATCTTAGTGCGATGAATTCGACTATGAGATCACCATTGGCTTCGTCCTTGAACTTTCCAAGAACCTTTTTCTTATCTGTACAGTAAAGCGGGTTATCCTCTGGATAATCACTGAGGTCAAAGTATTCTCGGTGATCGTATATATTCTGGTAAACATCTTCTGTTTGAATCTCATAGATAAGTGAATCGGTATCCGTCATGAGCAGACAAGCACGAGCTCCGTACATCGACTATATAGATCCATAACGGAAATCGAGCATGAACATTTCGAAAGATTAAGTACAGCGGATCCAATGTAAATGGGTTTATCTAGCTTAAGCTTAGTTTTTCTGGACTCCATCTCGACTAACTCTTCGTCAAAGATTTTCATGTGCATGAAGGCATTCAATGAGACAAGTTTATCACGTCGTCGCACGTATTTAACGATTTCAATATTTCTGCGTTTTCTTGTGTTTTCAATGGTCTTTCCAAAGACGGTCTTGTTCATGAGTTTGAAGAAATCTTTGTCTAGTCCGTGTTAACTTTGGTTCGTTGCGATGTATTGAAGTCAATGCAACTTTTCATCCACGGAGCCTGATTAAACTTCAGTATACGATGAATTTTATCAAGCACCAGTACGTGTCTCAGTGCCTGATCTAGACCGATAAATCAGCCCCCCCCCCGATGATGCTGATTTTCGGGTTAGGGACTGATATCACCTATTCATTGAAAGCTGCGATTATTCGCTGCCACTTTTGTCTGCACACATCGGTGTACACTTTATACATTTATCGGGACTTCTCGCGGCTGTGGAGCTACCGTCGGCTGAAGGGTTCTTTTGGTGACAGGTATATTATATTTCCGGAACAAATTCTATGTTTGGTGACTTTTAAATCCATGTGGAATAGCACAACCTTCTTTCCTGTGGCCATTTTAAAATTTTGTGCTGGATGTGTCTGTTATCAATTAACGGCATGTGTCTAAAGTGTACACAGGATTGTTCCGGAATAATTTGCATGCAGCAAAATTGCGTATTTTAATGAGCAGGTGTCATCAGACCCACATATCGTCCATCAATATCAACACCGATTTAGGGGGTTGATTTATCGGACTACACCTGATATAGTAAACGGTAGCGCATGATGTCATTGGTTTTGTTTATGACACTGGGTATAAGTATTTTTTTACCTTGATGTCTCCAAGGCCAAACTTGTCTTTTTGTGCTAGTTGTTCCGGAGGGAGCATCTCATTAAAACTAATATTTGTTCAGCGCAGAAGGGATAATCGTTGTGCAGATCATGTAAGTGTTGTGGGTAGGTCAAGGCGACTTCGACAAAATAGTCAACGTCGTCCACGTAACCGTCAACACGTTCCTGCATAAACTGTTCACTCGATATCCAGCGAAATCCACCTGTGGAGATTGTTGGTGTCGAGATAAAGGATATATGTGGAAGGTTTATTGGGATCTTAGTTGTACATGTATTTGTTGTTGGCGATGGCATACTTTTGGTGACGACGGAGATTCCCCCTCGCACCATCTGCTCTGTAAACAATAACATGTCTGGGTCGATGAAATGCTTGAGTTGCACATGACATGTTTTAAGTAGAACTCCTCCAAACCCGCAGGATGGGCTGGATCGTAGTAAATGCTGACTAACATATTCTCCATTTTTTTAAAATAAGTCACTCACTCTTTGCTGATGATACTTTTGATGGCAAAAGGTGGTGGTTTGGAAACGGCTTTACGTGTCCGATGTGCCACGGGAGTAGAAGTCGAGGATAGTGGTGGCGATGGTTATGATAATTAGATGGCTTTCGTCTTCCTTTCTTTTTAAACTTATGGTTTCCCTTCTTTCCTTTTCACTTCTGTCGAAGGAGGAGTGGACATCATCTTTTTAACCCATGCTTTAAGTTCTTCTCGTTCTGATGTGGGGGTAGGTGTCAACAAGGACGCTGCAATCTTACTAGGGATCGGAGCTGCTGACTATTGGTCTTGTAGTTACAATGAACTATCGGTCTTGGACGTTTTCCCTTTTTGTATGCTGACCAATATCAGCGTGTCTGTACAGTAAATTGAAGTGGTTGGGAAGTCTCACTCGCTTCTGGTACACGATATGATACTCTTTTTCCAAAGACCGACTGACGATTTGGTGTTTGGCTAAACGTACAATCTTGTGAGGTTGGTAGGTGGTCACTTTAATATCATGATCCTTTCAAGACTGCAAGGCTTCTTTCAGTAGCCCAAAGTTCACCGCTTTACTGGTGCGATAACTCAGAGTCAATACTTTCACTTTACACTCGTTGTGCACATCTCCTTGTTGGTTCCGGTATTCGTAGCCGTAATGTTTAGGACAGCCACTAGCAAAACTTAGAATCTTGTCGTCTGGGTGCTCGTTCATCCAGTCTCCTAAACGGTCTCCCTCGATGTCAGGGTGAAGTTGACCAAGATTATCGATGTAGATGCAACTCTCCGTGTCAAAGTACAGCACACGATCTCCTAACTGGTGTACAGCTTCGTACAATTTTAAGCGAGCATGGGCTATCACGTAGGCCGCAATGATGATATTTCCAAATTCGCCAGCTTCTACAAAGTCCAGTTCTTCTTTCGTAATTAGCCAGGATCAATTCCTCACGAAGGACGTACACGTGTTTCATGTGTTTGGTTTTTGTTGTGAATCATCTGGAAGAAGCGGGAAAGTTCTGTTAAATACTCTGTCTTGGATAAACACGGTCGTTGTGCCATTTTGCCTCACAACAAGCAATTTAACATCACTTTGGCAAGCGATCACTTTCCTTCGTTTTTCTCGATGTGGTCTAAAAGGATGCCATCCTGCTCCCAGTATTTCTCTTTGAATTTCTTTTGGTCTTCGGGAGTATGACACCAGGAAGGACAGCCACTGGCTTCTTGTCTCAGTTCCAAAAGTCATCCACGTAGTCTGAGAAAATGCCCTTCTGAGACTCGTCACCATTGTGGTATTGTTCTCTCTTGGGAAAGTGGTAAATTTCGTACACTTCTAACAGTTGGTATCCCAGGTCCAGAGCTTTGAACAATTCTACGCTGACGCACGTTCCCGTCAGGGCGCGTTCTTCTTGGGTGTGCTGACAAGGTTGGTCTGGGTTGCAAGTTCCGGCACAAGTACCACACAAGGGAAACATCAGTTTTCGTTGGCACTGGTGAGGTAAAACGGGATGGTACAAGACCGTTGGAGGTGAGACTTTGCATTTGATCAATCCTTCGTATTGTCGAATGTTTTCCACGTCGATGTATTCTGTCAGCATTTGCGGGTGCCCTGCGGAAAAGTGACAGCATTTGCACACGTAAGGATACAGTGAACACACGATCAAGTATTTGATTTCTCCTCCTTTTTCCTCGTCGACACGGTACAGCAAACAGGTGGCATTCGTCCGTCCTCCAAACAAACTGTCCCGCTGGTTCAGTGGGTCACCAGCTTGTAACTTTCCACGATACCTTTAAATTCGGGATCGATTTTCAAACGGTGACCGTACTCGTGTCCCACATTTCCACCACTTGGTATCCTTGCTGTTCTAACTTCAAGCGCCGCTGACAGGTGACCTGGTACATGTCTTCCAAGGTACGTTGTAAGAACTGATTTTTAGTGCCACGTTGAGGGTAACAGATGGGACATCATTGAAATAAGTCACCGGTAAACTCATATACGATCTTGTGGTTTTCTGAGTTCCAGCCATCCAACGAATACATTCCGATGGTCTTTTCGCCTCCTCCGTTCCGGGCGTGTTGCATCCATTTGTCTTCCCTTGTCGCACAAGTAATGTAGCCAGCGTAGGGCTTTGACCGAGTATTGACGTTTGACAAATTTCGTCGTTTAAGGGCAGGTGACAGCCAGGTGTTTTCTTCCATGAATATTTGGAGGTACACTAGGGAACACGCTTTGGCAATGGTGCAGGCTTCTTTCAAAGGATCGATCCCTCCGTATTCCATGAATAATTCTCGAAACTTTCCACAGTAACGCCGTAAAATGTCCACGTCGGAACGACAATACTTTAACATTTCTTCCTGAAATTCGAAGGGATCCAAGGCGTAAGTGTGGTACCAAGCGTTGTTCGGTGTGCATGTTGTCGTGGTCGTAGTAGTGAGCATTAGGCCAATGGGATAGAACAGCGTGTTGATTGTCTTCGGTATTGAAAAAGTACGTAAAATAGCCTTTGGCCATTTCTGTCATTCCAAACGTTTTAGGCATTCGGCTCCAAGGCATGGCCAGGTAACTCATCGAAGCTTTAAACTTCACTTGTCCCAAAATATCTAATAGTACCGTGACCATTTCACTTTCACTGTCCTCCTTCTCTCCTAGACTTTGTTTCTTCTTCCTCTCTGCTTCGTCTTCTTGCTGTCGTTTCCTTCTTGCCTTTTCATCTTCTTCTCGCTGTTGCTGTTGAAGGAGAAAAGCTTGTTCTGTTTCTTTCTGCTGTTGCAAACACTTTTCTAATTCTTCTTTCTGTCTCTGTCTAAAATCCTCGACGTGAGGTAAGGAAGGAGAATGCGGCGAAGGTGCTGGTACAGGAACAAATTCTTGTGCAGAAGAGATAAAATCCAGTAAATCCCAATTAAAATCGGTCTCTTCTGGAAGTAGGGCTGTGTTGGCTTTGGTAGACGCTGCTATGCCATCACTTCTCGTCTCCACGGCTGGTGCACCCCAATTCATCGTCTTCTTAATTTTCGTTATGTCCTAACTCGGCCGAATCATACCGAATCATTAAAACTAGCTCGGCACCATTAACATAACCTGATAAGATTATGCTGACTCACAGACAGGCCACCGCTGTGGTGAAACATGCCGTTGCTCACAAAGGATTTGTTCCAAAATTGTCTACGTCACAACTTTCAAAACAAGGAGGATTTATCTCACCACTGTTAGCTGGTATTACTAGAACTCTTCTTCCAGGATTACTCGATATTGGAAGGGGACTTCAGCTTCCTGGAACTACACGTGAGAGAGGTATCTCCCGCATTGGCAACGGAGCTGCCATACTTGGTTGAAAAAAAGGAAATTAGCGACTGAAGCGTTATCACACTTGAGAGAGAGAGATTGAGAGAGAGAGAGAGAGAGAGAGAGAGAGAGAGAGAGAGAGAGAGAGAGAGAGAGAGAGAGAGAGAGAGAGAGAGAGAGAGAGAGAGAGTTATTACCAAGCGTTGGGAATTTCAGAGGTGTGTTTTCAAAGGGTCAGCTGACATAGGCAGATCAAATCTACCACGACGAGAGCTGCGTGATTAAACTTCAAAATTATTACAATGGAATCCGGAACTCCTTGGGTGCTATGTAGAACGATGCACAGCAGTGCGACGTGGAGTACTTTAATACCTTTGGTTTATCTCCTATGAAGTAATACGATACTTAAAATCCGCTGAGCAGCGTGTTGCTGTGTATAATTACTTGCAGTTTCAGGATGTCAATGACAAAATCTACGGATGGTACTTTTTTAAATATCCAGCAGAGATACAGCTGAATATCAACTGACTTAGCAATCTTAGCGCTATTACAGCTGCATCGTCGTTTTGTGGATAGGTAAAATATAATACAACAACAATCCAATCATGGATTTGTGGTGTTTCAAGTGTAAAAGGATAGTAAAAACTCCACAGAGGTTGTCACTAAAAATAATCGCCTAATGGTCAAGTCGTTTTGTAATGGGGCGCCAAAAAATCGCACATTGTGAAGGATCAGGCAGCAGTTCCTCTTCCTGTGTCGCAATTGCTGGCGACTTAATGTGCCTTTTCTGTTAAAAAGAAATGCATCACTCTTATTGCAGACACTGCAATCTGAGCACGAGCTGCAAAAACATTCGGAGAGAACGAAATCTGTGCGGGGAGATTGCAAAGAATTTGGTGAGCGTCAGATCATATGTTGTGCTATTGATATTTGTAAAGGGGTGTCGTGTGGTGGGTGTGCCCATCTGTTGATTGATTTGGAGATCGTTATCTAGAGGATGACCTCCCTCGATGTTATTGCCCAGTGTGAGTGGATAGATAGAACATTGACAGAGAACAGAGCGAGAGTATTGAGAAGAAATAAACAAATACGAGCCCCCTTAAACAATAAAAATAAAATAAATTTTAATTGATACATAAACTAAAATTGCAATTTCAATCCAACAGATTTACATTAATGGAATTTAATAGCAGTGTTCAATTTACGGATTCGTTCATCATAGTAACGAGTGGTGAAAAGAGTACAATGTCCACACCCGATTTGCATCACCTGGCGTCGTTCCTCTATTGACTTCGTGTATTCCACGTCTAGCGTGTATGTTTGGATCTTCCTCTGACCCTTCTATTCTGAACTCTCTATTTGCGGACTTCCCTCTTGGACTGTCCTCGTCGGGTTCTCGGGGAGGGATATTGAAAGCTGTTCCCTTAAATGACAAGATTACGACTAAAGCTCTGTGTGTTTCACCACCTATTCGTATATATATATATATATATATAATTCTCTTACTTTCGTTATTCAGAAACGTAAATAGCTATCCACACTGCATAAATTCTGACATAAGATGACCTTAACGATTAACAGTAATGGACTTAAAACACATATATTGCCTTATATAGATAATACGTCCTTAATGAACTATGGGCTGTAAACCACATATACTGTCTTCTATACGTAATATGTGTGTAATGAAGTATAATCTGTAAACCACATATACTGTCTTATATAGGTAATACGTGTGTAATGAACTATTGACTGTACACCACATATACTGTCGTATATAGGAATACGTGTGTAATGAGCTATGGACTGCAAACCAAATATACTGTCTTATACAGGTAACAAGTGTGCAATGAAGTAGGGACTAAACTACATGTACTGTCTTATATAGGTAATACGTGCGTAATGAAGTATGGACTAAACCACATATACTGTCTTATATAGGCAATACGTGTGTAATGATCTATGAACTAAACCATATATACTGTCTTATATATGTAATAGGTGTGTAATGAAGTATGGACTGTAAACCACACATACTGTCTTATACAGCTAATACGTGTGTAATGAACAATGGACTAAACTACATATACTGCCTCATATAGGTAATACGTGTGTAATGAACCATGGACTGTAAACCACACATACTGTCTTATATAGTTAATACGTGTGAAATGAAGCATGGACTATTGACTGTAAACCACATATACTGTCTTATATAGGTACTATGTGTGTAATGAACTATAACCTGTAAACCACATATACTGTCCTATACAGGAAATAGGTGTGTAATCAACTATGGACTGTAAACCACATATACTCTCTTATATAGGTAATATGTGTGTAATGAACTATGGACTAAACCACATATACTGCCTTATATAGATAATACGTGTGTAATGAACTATGGACCGTAAACCACATATACTGTCTTATATAGGTAATACCTGCGTAATGAAGTATGGAGTGTAAAACACATATACTGTTTTATATAGGTAATATGTGTGTAACGAAATATCACCTGTAAACCACATATGCTGTCTTATATAGGTAATACGTGTGTAATGAACTATGGACTAAACACATATACTGTCTTATATAGGGAATACGTGTGTAATGATGTATGGACTAAACCACGTATACTGTCTTATATAGGTAATACGTTTGTAATGATGTATGGACTAAACCACATATACTGTGTTATATAGGTAATATGTGTGTAATGAACTATAACCTGTAAACCAAATATACTGTCTTATACAGGTAATACGTGTGTAATGACCTATGAACTGTAAACCAAATATACTGTTTTCTATAGGTAACATGTGTGTAATGACCTAAGGACTGTAAACCACATATACTGTCTTATATAGTTAATACGTGCGTAATGAAGTATGGATTGTAAAACACATATACTGTCTTATATAGGTAATATGTGTGTAACGAACTATCACCTGTGAACCACATATACTGTCTTATATAGGTAATACGTGTGTAATGCTGTACGGACTAAACCACATATACTGTCTTATATAGGTAATACGTGTCGAATGATGTATGGACTAAACCACATATACTGTGTTATAAAGGTAATATGTGTGTAATGAACTATAACCTGTAAACGAAATATACTGTCTTATGTAGATAATACGTGTGTAGTGACCTATGAACTGTAAAGCACATATTCTGTCTTATATAGGTAATACGTGTGTAATGAACTATGGACTGTAAACCACATATACTGTCTTATATAGGTAATACGTGTGTAATGCACTATGGACTGTAAACCACATATCCTGTCGTATATAGGTAATATGTGTGTAATGAACTGTGGACTGTAAACCACATATACTGTCTTATATAGGTAATATGTGTGTAATGAATTATGACCTGTAAACCACATATACTGTCCAATATAGGCAATTGGTGTGGAATGAACTATGGACTGTAAACCAGATGTACTTTGTTATATAGGTAATACGTGTGTAATGAACTATGGACTGTAAAACACATATACTGTCTTATATAGATAATACGTGTTTAATGAACTGTGGACTGTAAACCACATATACTGTCTTATATAGGTAATACGAGTGTAATGAAGTATGGACTCTAAACCACATATACTGTCTTATGTAGGTAATATGTATGTAATAAGCTATAACCTGTAAACCAAATATACTGTCTTATATAGGTAATACGTGTGCAGTGAACCATACACGCAACTTAAATTGTGATCTTAGCGAATTCCGGCTGTATTATAAAATTTCCATTCCATTAATTTCAATATTCCACTCTTCTCATACCCCACACCCACCTCACAGTAGAAGCATTAATGTTTCAAGCAAAATACATTTCTAACTTAACAGGTTTAATTGTGATTATGATTGACATCTTTGTTTCTTCTTTGGTGGTAATAAAATTTGATTTATTTCAATTACTATCAGAGGAACAGTGGTTGAAGATTTGGACTCAGAAGGCTGTCGATTCAGTTTTCACCATCGTGTCAGCCAGCACCAACTACAGTGGTGGTCCTTGCTTGGGCAACCAGATTTGCA
The DNA here is from genome assembly GCA_016617855.1 of Megalonaias nervosa. Taxonomy (NCBI): domain Eukaryota; kingdom Metazoa; phylum Mollusca; class Bivalvia; order Unionida; family Unionidae; genus Megalonaias; species Megalonaias nervosa. The sequence goes on from JAECUM010014413.1 coordinate 46,269, forward strand.
ATATAACCCTCATATGTAGCCGCGCCATTCACTATACCGAATAAAGTATAATTTGTATTGTGTTGACAGAGAAAAAGGAAAGAAGAAAAGATAAATATGCCATAAATATGCATTCTTGTAAAGCTTTTTCGTTTGCCAGATCCAGACTTAAAATTGCATCGAGAAGGTAATAAAGAGAAAGTAAATCCCCAAAACAGAATAGAACAAACAAGAAAAGACAAGTGTTTATGGCGCCATGTCGCTGTAAAGATTATCACATGTTTGACAATCGATACGGCTATTTTAAGTACTAATAAATCTGTCATGCAAAGATTTTGGATAGAAGTGTTTTGTTTTCCAGAAGAGTAGCGGCATTAAATTGTAAATCAAGTATTGGAGATGTACCAACTAACGTTAACGTTGTAAAAGCCCTCTATCATACCATGCCCACTTTACCAAAGCCACTTAATCTTTGTACCTGCTCAACTCAATTTAATTCCCCCATAAAATGACCTTATTGATTTTAACAAAATATGGATTTTCATCAACGTTTGTATGGCATGAAGTACGACTACTTCAATCGTTGTGACAATGTATGGAAAGTTTCCAAGTCCTGAATTTAAATATAACCTGTGTGTATGTATATGTATGTAAGTAAAATCAATTTGAACAAGTACAACAACTGAGTAATTTGTTAAAGTAGACCTAGAATGACGTATTGCTCTTGACTGACTCAAATTCTAAGCCCTTCGAAAACTAAATTTACAACACAAGTGTCATTACCTCCCTTAGAGGAGGCTAAGAGTTTTTAATATCAAATATTTATAACAATGATAAATTACGACTTTAACTGGCTCAAACTGCAAATAGTTTTAAGTTCGTTTTTGTTAAGAGCAAGTCGGGGAATTTTATTCCATACCTTCAACGTAATGGTTCGATAATTACAGATTAAAATGAGAAACCTGAATTATTTAATTATTTTTTTTTAACAGAGAATGCAGTTTTAAATGAAAGAAATGTTATCCGTCTAGATATATCTCTACGTACTGATGTATTTGTAAGTTCTATAGAATTAACGCCTAAGGAAATACAAAATATCCTTTACCAAAAGCCTTTCTTTTAGTACGGCTTCTGGTACTCATGGTCTAAATAAATGTATTCTGCATGAACTGTATAATGAACTCTAACATCACATGGTCCCCATGGTCTAAATAATTGTATTCTGCATGAACTGTATAATGAACACTCACATCATATCATCCCCATGGTCTAAATAATCACATTCTGCGTGAACTGTATAATGAACTCTCACATCACATTGTCCCCATGGTCTAAATAACTCTGTTCTGCGAGAACTGTATACTGAACTCTAACACCCGCTTTCTTCACATTTTAACATGTCTTTAAAACATTTTGAAGAAAGAAAACAAACGTTTGTCCATTTTTTTAAAGAGAGAACCTTTCCATTGTATCTCATTCCAGACCAATACCTCTTCTCATTAGTGTTAGTAAAGGTTTTAAGGTAACGTTTTACATACATTTGAGATACGACATGACTCTTATTCAGCTATAAAAGAGTTTATGCAATGCTTTACATTCATCTGACGTATACAATGTCAGTGTGCAACGTAAAGTAACTTTTTAGATACATCTGACGTACACAATGCCAGTTTATAGCATACAGTAACACTTTACATACATTGACAAAGGAAATGTCCGCTGAAAGCGTAAAGTGTTACGACCCTGTAGTTAAATTACATGTGTGTTAACATTTAAATTCTTCTAATTCTTTGTTTCATTTTTATTTTATTTTTATATCATTAAATGTAATTATTATTATTCTGATGATTATGTTTGCATGGGTCTAATAGTTTGTTAGAAAGATCGCATTTATTTAAAACGTAAATGTGACTCGTGTAAGCACGATTTTCGCATGAAGATTTTGTCGTTGCAAGTAAACGGTCAGGAAAGGCTATGTAAATGATTGGCTGTGACCGAGGTCATTTCTAATTATACTTGTTTATGCATTGTAGTGATTTCGAAATTACACGTGTCTTTCGTGCATGTGTACATGAAATGACGTTCTCATTCAGTTTAAATGCTTAGTTACCTGTAAGAAAGAATCAGTCAGTCATAGTCAAGAGTCATATTTTAACATCTTCGAAAGTCACATCATAACATCTTATAGTTTTTAATACCTTAAGAAGAAGAAGGTATTCTTTTGTGCTGGAAAGAGTTGTTCGTTCGTACGTATGAAGAACATGTGTTTTGTTGTTGGTGATACCTGTATTTCGTTTACATTTTAAATGATAATTATTTTCCCTGGAGAACTACACAACTGGCTTTGGATAAAGACATTTGCTGAAATTATTTCTAAATTGGAGCAGGACAATAAAAACTGTCATTTACAGTGAAAATTCTGGACATTTTGTGTTAGCCTTCGTATGACGTCATCATCAGCCATTTAGGAACGGGACTGAGATTCAGAATACGTCAATTAACTGTTTATTCACAGGACTTATGTATTTTTCACAATTTTAGGACAAATTTTTGGATCTTCTTCGTAAATCGTAAGTCTTGTTTCATATCTTTACCTTTTCACCGTGTTTTCTAGGGAAATAAATTGTGTTAAAATTTACAAAGCTTGTTGTCTTCGCTCTTTCTTTGTGTTACTCTGAACGAGCCGATATGTAACAAAAGTAACACGTTACATACATCTGACGTACGAAATAGCCCCTTTTCAACTACAAAAAGTGTCCGTGTAACGTCAAACAGATATTATTTTATACAAAATGTCAGCTTATAACCGGTGGCGTAGCTACCTTGGTAGCAGGTACAGCCGTGCAATGTGGCCCGGCCGTCTTGGGGGACCGACCCAACCCGAACAAAAGTAAATGACATTAAAGGGGAGAGCGGTACAAAATGTTTGCTGTTGGGCCCGTGGTGAGCTAGTTACGCCACTGCTCGTAACGTAAAATAATAACTTACCTACATCTGACGAATGAAACGATTCTTATTACAGAATTAGAATTAAATGATAATGGTTAGGTATTTATTGAGATGTAAATTGCACCTAAACATGCACATAGGTAATGAATGCTTTTTCGTTTAGATACGTAATGGAAAAACGTGTGTTGTGATGTACGTTTCAGATTGGCTGAGAAATCCAGCAGTACAGTGTCTGGATCCCTGTGTAGTATGAGGCCCAAATGACAAATTGCTCATTACTTTGAGATCTGACCATCAAGAATTGTTTACTTTGAGTTTCCAAAACGAACAGACATTTTCTTTTAGGCGCCCAACGGTCAATGGTCCTTCATTTTATGAGGCCCAGCGTTTTAAGTATCATTTATCATATCGAACCTAATGGTTAAGGGTCCTCTATTGAATGATGCCCAAGGGTCAAGAGTCCTTTGTCGTATAAATTGTTAGGGTTAGGTGCCATTTATCGTATCAGGCCCAGCGGTTAAGTATCATTTATCATATCAATCCTAATGGTTAAGGGTACTTTATTGTATGATGTCCAAGGGTCAAGAGTCCTTTGTCGTATGAGGCTCAAGGGTTAGGTGCCATTTATTGTCAAGATTTAGGTCAAGATTAAAAAAAAATTACTTATTACTGTAAATCTTTCCACCTGCCAGATCAGATTTAAAAATTAGTCAAAAATAACAAAAACCTGACCAAATAATAATTTGACTATCGTGTATAATGGAGACAAAGTAGCAACTGCATGTTGAGCCATGTAGTTCAAAGATTATCATACGTAAATTAGTCTTGAGAAATGTCAGCAAAAGATTTCGGATGGAGGTTCATGTTTACCAGAAAAGTAACAACGCTAGGCTATAAATAATGCTTTGGAGAGATTTCCGACTGAAGTCAACTTTGGAAAGGTTAATCCGCCATACCGAGTAACATTTTATTCAGTGATACGTATACCCAAATCTTTAATCTTACATCACTATATTGGCTCACTGAATAATTGCCTGTATATATTGTTACTATAGTGTGCATTTATATCGTATTTGATCCATACCTGTTAAGTAGTAGGACTTTGGTATAATCAGATAGTGGTCACCTATAGGAAGGTCAAAACTTGTATCAATCTGTTCTGACATCTGGGTAATATGGGGATGAGGTCATGAACTTAAGATAGGCTGCAAAATAATTTGGAATTTTGGTCATTTCTACAAGAGTCAGTGTTGCAGGCATTACCTCTACCATACCAAACTTAGGTCGAAATTATGCATACATTTAAAGGACAATCATAATTGTCTTCAGTGAATAATTTACTCCTTGGAAGACAAATCAAGGTGGACTTCATTGAATAATTAGTCGAATTAGTTATTTATATCTTTATGTAGCACTAAGCATTATTCTTTAGATTCACGATCAATCAGTCAAGACCCACATGTACGTGACCATTTAGCCTGCTGTAATGTTATTTTCTCGAATTGTTTTGAACTAAAGCTCTCGCCACCATCCCCTCTCCCCCTAACTTAACTTATTGTATGGCATATGCACGTTATAAACAAATTCATCCGGTCATCGGCTTAACTGTCACTGGGGCGTCTCATTCGGCATTCGGCCTCTGTTTTAATAGCTCTTTCACCTACTGATTTATTAAATACATCATGCCTAGATATCTCCTTAGATTTCATATACATCATGATTGGCGATCATCCTCACTTTCCAGCTTCTGTGAACAGCATGTGAACAGCCAACATCTCGATAAGGATTATGCTGGCATCACCCAAGTACAGACCTCATTATCACCCAGGTCTGTAGAATATTAGAATAACGAGCATAGGAGGGCTGGGAACAAAATTCCTGATGCAGATTCTAGGAGCACCGCAGCTCTAAAGCAGGGATTATACTGGTATCTCCACAATACAGATCTTAGAATCACTCAAGGCCATTAGAATTGGAGCATCCAGCTCTTAAGTAGGGATTATACTGCCATCACGCCAGTACATATCTTTGTATCAACCTAGGACATTACAATATTAGATTAAGGGGTATATTAATGCTGGGATCGACCTGCCTTAGGCCTATTTCGTAGGTCCGAGAGAGAGAGAGACAGAGACAGAGAGTTTTGTAGTCAATGACAATGTACCAGTTGAACATACGTTTGGACTTAAGTTATGTATAAAGCGCACCTTATCTTTGTGCCACTCGAACACAGCTTTAGTTCCTCCATAAATATTAAGGAGGGCATTGTATTCACCCACCAATCTTCAAGTATAGTGTTTGTATGAATTATGACTGCTTTAGTTTTTGCCACTATTTAAATAAAGCTACCAAAGCTGAATTTCGGTATGCCGGTATGTATATGCAGGTTTTAACTTGAATATATCCGGCTCACAATCTGCAAGGTCCCGAGGTGTATTTGCCCATTCAGAAATTTATAAATGGTGATCGCCATGTCCCACAACTATTACGTGATTCTGTTTAAAGGACCATGCACAAGTTCCACCTACATTTGAAAATGTAAATATGCTACGTTATTCCATAAGGTGACATTGCATTGGTCGAATCTAATTACACCATGACACTGTGCGGAAAGCACTAAGAGTAGTTTTATGTCAGTAACTGTTTAAAGTACGCAATAACAATGTGCGGAGGTCTATGTCAGTAACTGTTCTAAGTACACCATAACATTGTGCGGAGGTTTATATCAGTAACTGTTCTAAGTACACCATAATATTGTGCGGAGGTCTATGTCAGTAAGTTCTAAGTGCACCTTAACATTGGGAGGAGGTCTATATCAGTAACTGTTCTTTGAAACGTCCTGCTCACTATCCTTGTATTTGCTAATCTGACAAACGACGGACTGCCCAAACCAAACAACTTTATTTTCAACGAATAACATAACATATTCAACACTACCTTTCTTACGTCCTTCCGTCCCTCTTGCTATGAGTTGCAAATTGTAAAACCGGTGAACCCCTTAACCATTATTGGCACCCTGAATTTGTCCAACCATGTTCGTGGTCCTGGTTAGACTTATAAATTTGGATGATCCATTTTGAAAAGAGAGAGAGAGGTGGGTGTTATATATTACCATGTAGCCAGAATTACAACCTAAAAATAGGGATTGCAGGCCAAATATAACCTTTCATATCAGATTCATAAACTGCAGTATTTTTTTCTGAATGACAAATTATCCACAAATTGGCAAATAAAATATAATCCTTGACATGGCTTTACGTACAGCACGTGCAAACAGCTTATTGTATTGCCTGCAAAAAATTCACCAAAAAGCGAGCATTTTTGGACAGTATATATTAAATAAAAACTCTGGTAATGGAATGTGTTTCTGCGGTTAATTCTTGCAACAGTCGCAAGTAAAATTAACCAGAGTGTTCTTGAGGCATAATTTACAAATGTATGTGGTATATAATAGGACAGTTTATGGAAATGTGCCTCGGCTAATCCAGAATTTGCAGTTTCAATTACTCCGATTTTGCAATTATTAGTGTATGTCAAACCCAGAAGTAAAATTATGTAAACAGCTTGTCTTTATTCATGTTTTATTCATATGAAAGTGAAAAATAAAAGGGCTTGGTTATAGCCACCTCCTTTCTCCTCCAATAAATCTATAAGGAGAATGTATCGAGACAATCCACGCACTTGTTCCTTAGAAATGCCAATCTGTACGAGACCAATTCATGAAAAATATTTTTTATAAATGCAGGTTTATATGAAATATGTATTTTGCTCTAATATTTCCTATGAAAATTTAAATACAGTACTGAATATAATTCTTATTTTTATAATTTATTTATTTAGTTTTTTTTGTTGTATTATATGGTTGTATTGTTCTGATAGTTTTGGTGTCAGAACGATATCAACTTATTTTTTTAAACAGGGTAAAATAATGATAGAATCACACACAAATTAAGATGTTTATACAAAGGCATGGATGCTACAAATAATTGCTCTGCTGGTAGGTTTAAAAATTTAAAAGTTAAAAAAAATACGGGAGAGGGGGTCGTATTCTAACTGAAAACACTCTCATCTCATCTGTAGAAGATACAAGTAAAAATTTGTTTTAATATTTTATACTACTACATTAATTGTATATTGAAATGTATCAAGTACGTTCGATACTGTAGCAGTAATATAAAAACTGAGCTGGTTACAAGTAGCGATAGGAACGATATTTATATTCAATGAGTATGTAGCTTCTACCAAAGGAGTGTCACTTTTTATCAGTAAAGTACCTTACAATAAATCAACTTATCCGTACTATAACTATATGTATATTTACTACGCAGATAATGTGATTTCGTGTTGTCACAGATTTCATTATGCTTTATTGACAAAACGTCAGAATCTATAGTTATTACCGCTACCAGCTGCTCAAGGGAGAGAACTGAAACGATTTTCCGGAAAAAGAAGAAACTGAGGGTATGTTAGAATACTCGGCAAGACTGAACCGCCCCCTAGTTACGTTGTTATCGCTACAATTTGGACAAATCTACGTGTATTTAGTTGACTCTTCAAGTCCACATACGAGAGAAAACTTCTAGCTTACAAATATTTTGAAGCATATAATTAATTGCAGAATGGATGGATGCATACTTTTTACGTCAAAAACACAGGTGAACACAGCATCATCAAGGCCAACGTAAACAGATCCCAAGCCCTATCCGAGAAGCTATTCGAGGTTTGGGAAGCTTTACACAGAGCTGATGTACAGTAATAACTGGTCATTGGTTATCTCATCATTATTATCCACGTTTATGCAAGCAGTTAGCAAAATGTGTGTGTGTGTGTGTGTGTGTGTGTGTGTGTGTGTGTGAGAGAGAGAGAGAGAGAGAGAGAGAGAGAGAGAGAGAAAAAATTAAATTAAATTGCTTATAGTCACTATAGTGTATTATGTTCATGTTTTGGGGTTTACATTCACTCCATTTAATGTTTGAACTCAAAGGCAAGCCTTCGAGGAATCGATTGTTTGATACGTGATAAGCCTTTTTTTGGTGCTCATTGTTAGCTGATAGTCAGAAAAGTTGATTATAATCTGATATTTCACTACCATGCAGTCGTAGGGTACAGGAGTTAATTTGAGAATCATTATGCAGCAACAAAAAACAATAGATACCCATTTAGTGTTAAAAGTACTTGAGCAAAACGTATAATTGAATTTAAATACTCGTGTGTCGTGCGCTGGCATATTACTGTTGAAATCTATCTGCGGCTATCAATGATGACAACTTCTGTATTCATGTAAGACGTGTAGGTCACTCGATTTGTCCTAAGTATAATATGCCCGATGCGAACACGGGATAGGTGTGGCCACCTAAAAATATTATTGGAAAATGATCTTTACATTTGAGCTCATTTCACTCTGGATGATAAGCCTATGTGTGCATTGCTACATGATTTGGTTAGTTAGTATGTTTTATGCACAAGTGCGTATTTTTGTATGCCTATCTCTCTAATATATTTGCTTTAAAAATCGAAACAGAGTAACCTAATTATTATTGTGCTGAATCACAAATGGTATGGATCTATTTAAACTTCATTTTTTTTACGTCGATTTCGCCTCAAGCATCGGAGTGTAATCCACTCGTAGCCGGTTCGCAACCCACAGGGCAGCTCGGTTCGTTAATCCCAACCGTGTCCTTGTGAAAGTTTCTTAACTCCATTTCCACCGCCTGACATAACCAAACGATGTGGTTGTTGTTGTTAAATTGTTTAACTCCATTTTCAGCTCAAGATAGGCTATACATGGCAGCCAGTATAAATGGTGGAGGAAGAACCCGGGCAAACCAGGAAAGAACCACCGACCCAAGAAAAGCTACCGGCAAGCATTTCCCCCGTTTTCCTCACTGGTTATACTGGTTAGTTTCAAAAGACCGTGTATATCGTAGGATTTTTCAAAGAACCTTTAATTCCTTATATTTTGGTGTGATTGTTGTGTGTAGCATGAGCTAGAGAGTATAGAGCTTGGCTTTACTTTAGATGTGCACTTAAAAAGAACTGCTACCTGCACTTGGTCATTTTCACTATCTGGACCTCATTGGTAAATAGCTGATAATGTCTTTGACATTTTGTATTCATTCATTGCACGTTCATAAGCTGGTAATATCTAGTCTGGCAAAATTCATTTTCCGTATTTTAATAACTGTTAAAGATAGTATTCTTCAGACAAATTCAGGCTGATTTTGTATTACAAGGAAGCAGTTATTTTTGTAAGGTGTGTGCATAGATTATGTACAGTTTCCACAAGTACAATATCCAAAGAAATATCTGCTACATTACATGAAAGTAACGTAGAGGTATACCAACATGAAAGTAGCATAGAGGTATACCAACATGAAAGTAACGTAGAGGTTTGCCAACATGAAAGTAACAGAGGTATACCAACATGAAAGTAACGTAGAGGTTTACCAACATGAAAGTAACGTAGAGGTTTACCAACATGAAAGTAACATAGAGGTATACCAACATCCTCTTCAATGTGCATGTTTCAAATGTAAACAACTTCACCTTACACCAGCCAGTCTCTTAGAAGTTCATAATATCTGTAGAGCACTGCCACAACTTGGTACTTAGCGAATTCCTGGCTCTGATTTTGGACCATTGTGGTCTATTGTGTTGGGGGAAACCCGAGAATCGACAACCTTAGAGGAGAAACTACTTTATTTGCGTTCATGTTCATGCTGGAGCCAGTGAAAGAACCCGGGACAGCAGAAGAGCAAAACAAGTGTGTTGCCACTGTGCTACACATGCCATCTTTACATCAAAAATAGCATTGTTAATTGGTTGACAAATATATAGTCTATCTATGATATTATGCTTTCTATCAGTATTCAATCCATTCTAGAAACAATATTGTTTTATGATCTCTAATCATATACACTACTGTTATTTCTCTAACGTGTTTTCTGTACTACTTCTTTGTTTGAGTCTCTCTCTCTCTCTCTCTCTCTCTCTCTCTCTCTCTCTCGCTGATTGTATACATTCATACATTTCGAATAGTCTCTTGCTGGTTATTTTCCTTCTATCTATGCTTGAATCAAATCTGAAATTTAGAATATTAAAATTAATATCTATCCTACTTTTATGTCGTGAATGTTGACGCATTCTCCTAAAACGCATTGATAGACTGAGTGAAGATCCGGATCAATGATTTACGGATTGATGATCTGGATCAATGATAGATGATCAGGATCAATGATTTACATGGAATATATTGTGTGAGGAAATTCTAGGTGGTTTCTGTGTAGCGCTTTCAATATCGGGTGTCTAAAAGTTTGGCATATTATCCAATTAACAGCGTGCATTTATGCATTATGTCAAAAGTAATTCAGTCGACTCATATAGAACAGGTAATTGCATCGTTCTGTGACAAACGTTGTTAATTCGACTCAAAATGAACAGGAGGCTGCATCGGGTACTGTTGTCATTGCCTTTTCAAACAGATGACATAGTTGTGCTAATATCAACATTTTCCGACATCAGTAGTACTGTAACATGATACATCCGCACATGGCGATGTAAATTATTATTAACAGTTAATTGATTTGATTGCCTAATAATTAATGGTCAAGAGACACGTTCATAGAACTTTTTAATTAGTGGGGTATAAAACTCTGATACAATTGATTCCGTTTCCATATTTCAAAGAGATGTTGTAAATAACAAGTCTGCAGAGTTTTTTAGAAAAAGCAAACGTGTACATTACACAAGAGCAAAATATGATAGCGTCCAATCGATCCCTAAATTTTTAAAGGTGGACATTATCCAACAGCCAATACTATACGGTAAAATCAAATCTTTAATTTCTAAACGTGTGCATTATAAGCTAATATAAAATCGTTTAGACGAAATTATATTTCTAAAGATGTTCATTAGTCAATAGCTAATACAATATCATCTAGTCGAATAGCATCAAAATTCAACCTTTCCTCCTATACGCACATTAGGTTTACATCTGACCTCTCTTTATATAGATACATTGATTGATCGTTATAGCGTTAACATGGAGTATCAATCAAGCTTTCCACGTTCACAATTAACAAAGCACACTGTTGTGTCTCACACACAATTGCCACTAAAAGAAAGAAGGAACAATACAACTGTGCTGCATGTAGAAACTGCAGAGACATGTGTGTGGCATAAATGACAATGCAAATTTGCCAAAAGAACTGATGCGCATGTCTAGGGTTGACAAATATATATATATATATATATATATATATATATATATATATATATATATATATATATATATATATAGACAATATAGTTTAAATATTAATGGTGTGCTGGCAATGTGTGCAGTTCTCAATGTTCTGATTCCATCTTTGCAATGGCTTCGTTCCTAACATAATCTCTGTGTGGGAGTATCTATGGTATCAATAATGCCATGTGACAGTCCGTCGTTGTAATGGCATCGTCCCCACTGTGATCTCTGTAGGGGAGTATTTATCAAGGCAATAATGTCATGTGACAGTCCGTCGTTGTAATGGCATCGTCCCCACTGTGATCTCTGTAGGGGAGTATATATCAAGGCAATATTGCCATGTGACAGTCCGTCGTTGTAATGGCATCGTCCCCACTGTGATCTCTGTATGGGAGTATTTATCAAGGCAATAATGCCATGTGACAGTCCATCCTTGTAATGGCATCGTTCCCAACGTGATCTCTGTACGGGAGTATTTATCGTGGCAATAATGCCATGTGAGAGTCGTTGTAATGCCATATTTCGCAGTGTGATCTCTGTAGGGTAGTATTTTAAATCATATTTGAAGTTACATGAGTCCAATGTAAGAATATTGGGTTAAAGACAAATCAACATCGCAGTGTTCCATGGACAAATTCTATTTTTATTTGAAATAGTGTTTCGCTCAACAAAGAAGACAATGCAAATAGATGAATGATAAAATGTCAAAAGATGGTTATTTAGCTCAGCAAGAAAGACGATGTAAATAGATGAATGATAAAATGTCAAAAGATGTGTGTTTAACTCAACAGAGAAGACAATGTAAATAGATGAATAATAAAATGTCAAAAGATGGATGTTTAGCTCAACAAGAAAAGACAATGTAAATAGATGAATTACAAAATGTCAAAAGATGGATGTTTAACTCAACAAAAAGACAATGTAAATAGATGAATGATACAATGTCAGAAGATGCCTATTTAGCTCAACATAAACACAATGCAAATAGTTGAATGATAAAATGTCAAAAGATCAATGAACAAATTGAAGCATGATCTAGAGGACAAAATTTCTTGCTCTTTGGTATGTTTTTTTTTCTTGGTACGCTTTGGTAGGGGAGTTTGTATTTTCTTGGGGGTCGCTGCTGGGGAATTTGGATCCCAATTTTAGATGGAACGAATAATGACACCTCCTAGAGAACCGCTACCTCCAGGTTTCAAAATGATTTGCTTTTTGGTTTAGTGTCGATTAGGGGATCTACCAGTTGCCACAAGGCTACTTTGCGTTTGTCAAAAAGCGTTTGTTTTGATGAGATATGTGGATGATGCCTTGAAATAATTCACCTGCTGTCACCGTAAACCATGGTATGACTTCTTTGAGACTGGCTTCTAAGATACGAGCACGTATGGATTTTTTTCGGGACTGATGCCGTACAAGGCACGAGTCAATTTGATGGGAAGATGAGACTGAACTGATGTCATGTTGACGATGTGTGAGACAGACCAGAAGCGTCGGAGGTTTTTTTTAAAATATATTTTTTTTCACACCGACGTGTACGTGTACACGACAAGCCCTCCGTCTTGGCACCAGTTGTGAAACTGATGGCTACGAAATTGCAAATAATCGGGGTGGGGGTGAGTTTTAAGTAAATAAGCGTAAGGGGTTTGAGTGGCATGTCGTATGCATGAGTCAGCCAAGGAGTTCCTAACTGTTTGGCTAAAACTTGCACTTGCGATTTATATCTGGAACTTTAAACAACATCGCGTAATGAGCATTGAGGCTGGTGGTGCGCTGGGCTTTACTTTGTTGAAACAAATTTTGGGTGCTGTAACTGACACTGGCATTACGATGATGCCATTTGCGAATAAACCACAGTTTAATTCCTTCTTCGTCTTCTCCTATCATGTCAAAGATGACCAGATGTGCCTTCCATAAAAACGATGGAATCTCCTTGACGTTCTCGCAGGAGATTGTAAGCCGATTGTGACTCTTTGTAACACCATACGATGCACTGAGGTGGACGATCGATGATATGACTCTTGTGTTAGATCAAATGTTTGACAAATTCGATTTTGCCTGAACCACTCGGTGCAACAATTAACATGTTAAAGGGATGGCGAAGATACAAGACCTCCCAAATGGAACGATCTAATTTTTCGTCGATGACCTCAAAGTTGACGAAAAGGTAGAAGAGACAGCAGAGGTAACCATAGCGTAGATTTTCCCAATTGTTAAACGAACACAGTGAAGACAAGAGCTTTTTTTTAATACTTTTCAAGACACGTTTATTACAAAAATTTAAAACTGGACATGAAAGACAAAAATACATAAGAGTCAAATGGTTAAGTACATCGATAAAATGTACATCAAGACGATCAAAATGGAAAATAAGCAAGTCACTGTACACCATTGGTGACAAAGGTGTGGTGTCCAAGGGACACTTTGTAATGTTATTGGAGTCTCTACAATTGGCACAGTCTCACGTGTGTCCTCTCGGAATGGCCTTTGGTTGGTGTCGATGTCGGCGAAATTCTTGTCCTGAATGGGGTGGCTTTCCTCGGTGTGGGGTTCTTCTGGCACTGTAGCTAACACGGGTTTAATGTTTACATATGTCACTGGACGATTTAAGTCATTAACACAAACCTTTTTTCATACTGAGCCACTTCTTTCGTCCAAGCATCGAAACCAAGACTTTTCCAGTCATGTACATCTTACCAGTGAGAGTGTAGGTCACAAACTATCCGCACATTTTCGTAATAATGGCCAAAAGTTTACGAATCTTTTTTTTTCCCTTAGAGGTAGAGAAGTATCGAGATGAAAAGGCAACCCCCTTAACAGAATGCGTCTCTCGTGTACATTTAAAGGAACCACCATCATGTATTAGTGGTAGTTACTGTTCTTAAACAGTCCACAAAGAATCTGTAAACGAAATCCCAGCAAAGAAGTCACTAAGACGCACATTACAAAATGTCCCCAATTCAAAGGAAACAGTTCTTGTAAAAGTGTTGGTAATCCTCCACAGTCTGAATTGTGTCATTGACTTCATTCCACCGATCCGGTGGCCTAGTGGTTAGAGCGTCCGCCTCGAATGCGGGAGGTCGTGGGTTCGAACCCCGGCCGAGTCATACCAAAGACATTAAAAAATGGTACTAACAGCTGCCTCACTTGACGCTCAGTATTAGGAGGTTAGTGTTAGGACTGGTCGGCCTGGAGTCAGGATAATGTGACTGGGTGGGACATCATGCTACATGTCTGCGGCATGATGCCCCAGTGCTAGACATCACTATAAACTGTCACACTGCAGACATCGTAGCGATATGACTGAAAAAAATTTAAAGCTACGTTAAAAATCTAAAACACACACACACACACACACACACACACACACACACACACACACACACTCATTCCACCGAATTTGTTGTATCATTACTGATGAACGTTGTAGCATGGTGGCAAACTTTTATATCCTCTTTTGTTGGAGGCAATAGATGTATACCTTCTGCACAGAACTGATCGTACTCCAGTGGTGAATCCAAATTGTTTAGTCACTAACTCGTACACCTCTCAAGTCTCGCAGAAGTTTCCTCTTAAACCAAAATTCGATCGTGTAAAAGATTGTGGTAATCCTCTTACTCTTCCTCTGAAATTCGTTGCAGTATAGACAATTTGTAAGTAGAATGAGTAGCATGCAAATCCTTCTGACACTGGGGTAGTTCATCAATGTCTGACCAATGGAAAGCTTTCAAATGAATCAATCCTCTCATAGCATTCAGGTACCAGAGGTTCAAACCGCGGTGACGTAATGGATGTAATTGCTCCTTGAGTTTTACTTGTATCTTGAAAATTCTTGGTAAATGCGTTCTCTCACTCCATGAATGTTCTTTTGTAAAGTATCCATGACAATGTCAGCCAGTGTTTATAACTACATCGGGCCACTTCTAAATGTCCTTACTTTATTCAAAATCTTCTCCCAGAGTGAAAATGGTGGATGTAGTGAGTAATTTCTGACCACTCCCATTCCGGGAAACGGTCAAGAATGTCAACAAAATCTTCTAATTTAAATGATCTAAAGCGGAGTAATCTGAAGAAAACACTTGATCCACAAAAATATGACAAGTTTGTTCATTTTTTCCCTTTTCTCATGTGAATTTCTAGATACCAAAAAATCAACATTCCCCATTGAAATGTTTGCTCTGGCAAGTCCATGCCAAACTTCCTTGTAGATCTTCTCTTTCAATTCGCTTTCTAATCCTAGAATATTACTTTTCAAATGGAGTTTGACTCCTAGCCAAGCTGTTTTCTTAAGCAACATAGTATGCAACTTGGTGTAGACACTTCAATTACTGGAGTCCCACTAAAGGAAGGCAGTGATAGTACGGAGACCATCGAGCATGTTCCAAGTATGACGAATCTTTCTGCTCCCACTCGTGTGCTGACACACCGCAAATAAAGAACTTAACTTATCACCTTCGCCGAAGTAGACAAATCCAGATCTGGCTAGTTCTTCGGGGGTAGGCCCTCCCAGATATTTGGACCACTTTCCTTTGAATGTTTGGAATCGACTTTCAAAGTCGCAGCATCCAGACAAGTGCACAGGCAAAAACTATTCTTCTGTCACAGGCTCATTTTGATGAAGCGGTGGTGATACCCGAAGTAGTTTGCTCAGGCATGGATGACGTCTGTAGGGTGGTACATGCGCGGCATTACGTTGAGGATGAAAACTAGTAAAACGTACACGATAACGAGTGGTATTGTCGAGTTTTGACACGCACAGCAGCACTTCCCATGGTAGGTGTAGTAGTAGTGATAGCGAAGTTCCCATGATGTCGTACTGAATCCCTGATGTCTCAGAGTACTGCACAGGCACAGAATTACACACGACTTGAGAATTAGCTTGGAGATTCTTTTCGTAATGAAGTATCGGTCTTGGACTTTGTTCCTTTTATATGCTGGCCAATATCGGCGAGTCCGTACGGTAAAGTGAAGAGGTTGAAAAGTCTCACTCGCTTATGGTACACGATTTGATACAGCCTTTCCAAGGGCCGAGTGACACATTTAGGTAAACATACAATCCTGAGTGGTTCGTAGGTCGTCACTCTAAAGTTTCCATCCTCTCCAAGTTGCAAGGCTTTTTTCAGCACACCAAAGTTCACCACTTGACTCGTTCGATGATTTAGAGTCAATCCTTTGACTTTACACTCCATGTGCACTTCTCCTCGTTGATCCTGTTAGTCGTAGCCATCATTTTTAGGACCGCCGCTAGCAAAACCTACAATCTTTTCATCGGGATGCTCGTCCGTCCAGGCTCCTAATCGGTCTCCTTCGATTTAGGGTGATGATGACCAAGGCGATCGATGTAAATGCAACTGTCCATATCAGAGTACAGGACGCGATCTCATCAGAGGTGTAAGGCTTCGTAAATTTTAAGAGAGCATGGGCTGTTAAGTAGCCTGCAGTGATTACATTTCCACATTCATCGGCCTCTACACACTCAACTTTTTCTTGTAATTGACTAAGATCAAGTCTTCACGAATGACGTCCACGTGTTTCATGTATTTGGCTTTGTCGTGAATCATATGAAAGTAGCGGGAAGGTTCTGTCAAATATTCTGTCTTGAGTAAACATGGGCGTTGTGCCATTTTACCCCACAAACAATTCAACATCACTTTGGCAAACGAACGCCTTCCTTCGCTTTTCTCCACGTGGTCTAAAGTGATACCGTCCTGGTCAAAGTGTTTCTCTTTGAATTTATTTTGGTCATCGGGATTTTGACAAAGGTAATAATATCCGCTGGCTTCTTGTTTCAGTTTTAAAAAGGCATCCACATAGTCCGCGAAAATGCCTTTCTGAGCCTTGTCACCCTTGTGGATTGTTCTGTCTTGGGAAAAGTGGTAAATTTCATACACGTTTACAATTGGTGTCTCAGGTACATAGCTTGAAACAATTCTACGCTGACCCAAGTTCTCGTCAATGCGCGTTCTTCCGAGTGTGATGACAAGGTTGGTGTTGGCTGCATGTTTCGGCACAGGTGTGACACAATGGAAACATCAGTTTTTCTTGGCAGTGGTGAGGTAAAAGGGCACGATACAAGTCCGTGGGAGGCGAGACTTTACATTTAATCAATCGTTCATATTCTCGAATATTGTCAATGTCAATGTATTCCGTCAGCAATTGTGACTGACCTGCGAGAAATTGACAATATTTGCATATGTAAGGATATAGCGAACAAACGTCCACGTATTTTGATTTCTTCTCCATTCTGCTCGTCGGCTTGGTACAGCAAACAGGTGGCATTCGTCGGCCCTCCGTACAAACGATTCCGCGGGAAAAGAGGGTCCACCAGCTTGGAACTTTCCACGATACGTTTAAACTCGGGATCTGTTTTTAAACGGTGATCGTGCTAGTATACCAGTGTTTCCACATTTCCACCATCTGGTATCCTTGCTGTTCTAACTTGAAACGCCGTTGACAAGTGGCCTCGTTCAAGTCGTCCATGGTATGTTGCGAAAACTGATTTCTGTTGTCACGTTTAGGATAACAGATCGGACATCCATGAAATAAGCAGCCGTTAAACTCGTACAAGATCTTGAGCTTTTCTAAGTCCCAGTCATCCAGAGAATAATTTACTGTAGTATTTTCGCCTGCTCCGTTTCGGGCATGTTGGATCTAGTTGTCTTCCTTTTTGCACGAGTAATGCAACCATCATAGAGCTTTGACCGAGTATCGATGTTTGACAAAATTGGTCGTTTGAGGGCGAATGACAGCAAGGGTCTTCTCTGGTATGAATCGTTTGCGGTACGCTAAGGAACACGCTTTGGCAATGGTGAAGGCTTATTCAAGGAGTCGATCCCTACATGCTCCATGAACTGTTCTCGAAATTTTCCACAGCAACTCCATAAAATGTCCACGTCGGATCGACAATACATTTCTTCCTGAAAGTCGAAGGGGTCCTAGGCGTGAGTTTGGTACCAAGCGTAGAAAACTTCATGTTGTTTGGTGTGCATGTTGTCCGGGTCGTAGTAGCAAGCATCAGGCAAATGTGGCAGAAAGGAGTATTGATTGGCTTCGGTATTGAAAAAGTGCAAAAAATAGCATTTGGTCAATTCCGTCATTCCAAACGTTTTAGCATTCGACTCAAAGGCATGGCCAAGTGACTCATCGAATCTTTAAACTGTACTTGTCCATTTTGCATGGAAATGAGTTTGGCTCCATTCAAAGTGCCTTTAGGACGTTCGGTGCTTGGTTCCTTATAGTATTATAGAAGATATTGTCTATCGTATCCCGAGAAATTGTGAGCCATCACCGTAGCATAGCGATGGCAATCTCCACAACGTTCGATGTCCTCTTGACTCCACATCTCGTTGATAGGGTCTAAGATCCATTGGGCAAATCGGCCAGTGTGTTTCGTCCACGAAAAATTTTTTCACGTCCTCCAGGAATCTTCCTACAGTAGGGGCGATGACAAAAGATCGGATCTTGAATGTACTTCTCGCACGCTCGATGAGCCACACGGAAATTGGGACTGTTAATCCCGGTCTCTTGCATGAAGAAGATGAATTCCCTTTCTTCTTCTGGTCATCTTCCTCCTCCTCCTCCTGTTTGGATCGATATTTTTGAATGTAGCGTTCGTGCTCCAAGTCCACAATTTGGTTACAAATGGGACACAGTTTCTTTCCTGAACAAACGCTTGGCATGGCACTATTGCTAGCTATGACTTGTCCACAAGTAGAACACCATTTCAGTAGTTGGCAAGTACTTTTCTGCTGTGAATATTGTGTCTTCAGATGTTGTTGGTAACACGTTGGGCTGACAAATGTTCGCTAACAAGCTGAGCAATGCATTTGTTTTTCTCTTTCGTCAAGACAGGATTTAGAGGCCAAACATCATAAACATTTCGATCCGCAATGCTTGAGTTGCTCTCGATTGTTATATCCATAGTCACATTTCTCACAATAATAACCGTATCCCAGGAAACCGCTGATTCTGGTAATGGCATTCAAATGTTCATCGCGATGATAGACGTGAATGTATTATCCATCTTTGAAATTGTCGCCTCGAAACAACTTAAGTCCATGCACTTCTTAAGGGTGCACTTTCAATGTGTAGCGTGGAGCCAAGACGTCTTGCAGCTTTTGTTTCATTTCAGGAATGCCACAAGTGTTGTCTTTGGATAGCACCTCTTCCTGTAACAGGAGTTCTACTTCTCTCCATTCTTTCGCTCGGCCCGATTATCGAATGCTCGCCCAATCTCTTTTCCATTCTTGTCCGCATTCTTTCTCAAGCGACGATGGCACGGGCTAAACACATTTTGAGTGTTATTAATTTGGACGATGCTGCGCTTGACAAGACTCTTCTGCATTGTCCGGCTCTTTTTGGAAGAGAAACGTTGGTCATATACAGTGTCGCTTTTCCATAGATGATGCAAAACTTGTCGTTGGATTTCTGCAAGCGTTGAATCTTGTCGAAGTTTTTGGAATGTGTCAATTTTGCAGGGCTGCTAAAACACTCGTGATAAATGGAGAATCTCAAGCGATCGTCTTCTTTGGCTTCACATTGTCGTTTCAGTGTGATTAACAAAGAATACCACACATCGGTGATGAACCCTTCTGCTTTCTCCAGCGGTACGTCTGACTTGAAATCTTTAAATTTCACTGTGTACATGTAGGCCGTCATTCTAAATTTTCTGGAGGAACGTTTAACCAACTCTCGAATGTGGTAATACTTTTCAGGCGTTACTGATGGGGTTATTTTGGCTTTGACTCTCAAGGTCTGGATGCAAACGTAGCAGGTGTAGATTCTGGCTCAAACATGTCATCTTCAAAATCGCTGTCATGAATTTAAGCCAAGACTTCAGCTCGTGTGCGAAACGATAGGTCGAGTTTCTACCTCTTACTTTCTTCTCCTTTCTCAATGAAATTGTGCAATCGTTTCAACTTGATTGAAAATGGCTAAATTTTAAACGAAATGGTCCCCTATATATATATGTAGGGTAAGTGTCTTCCCTCAAATTATTCATTTCATTCTTAATCCTTCAAGAAGATGGAAGAGCCAACATAGATCGAACTTCTTATCAATGCTTTGCAAGGCGCCATACGAAGGTCTTCTTCAGAGAAGCCGACGGACTACTTCACCTCCTTTCGAGATAAAAGTCGACACATTTGCTATATCTGTCAGAAGAACGGACAGTATTCTTCAGAATAACCACCAGGTCAAAATAAGACAGGCGTCAAGACAAAGGTTGTTGTTGCTGTTGTAGGGTTTAATGCTATTTGTCAGCACACGATAGGCTATACATGGCGGCCAGTATAAATGGTGGAGGAAGAACCCAGGAAAACCACAGAAAGAACTACTGACCCACGAGAAGCTACTGGCAAGTTTTCTCTAGTACCCACATTGGTCTAGCCCGAGACATAGGTCAAGAGAGAAAGGTCAAGATACCTGTTATCATTGTCACGAGAAAGGACATTGGTCTTCAGACTGCCCTAAGAAAGAAGAGAAACAAGAGGAGCAGGAGGAGGTTTCCGAAAATGAACAAGAACCCTGCGAAAAGGAGGAAGAACCCATCCCTGTCAAAAAAAAGAAAAAACAGTGAAAGTCAATAAATTCAAACGGAGAGAGTGAAAAGAAAGGAAGAAGTCAATGAACTTTTTAAACATGGTTCCCACGCTTTTCTAATGATAAATTTCCAGGTCATTTCTAGGGATTTTCCAGGATGAAATTAATTTTGTCAGGGTTTACATATGATCATTACTAAATGGAATTAAAGAACATTTTGATTATAAAACATGCATTTTCTAATCTAAAGATGTTTTTCTTTCAAGACTCTCCAAAACATCCAAGAAAGAAAGGATGATCATGTACAAAACCACAAAATGTATCACACGAAACAAGTTTGATTATATTCCTGTAAATTGACATGTAAAGTCATTTCAAATTTCAGAATAAAAATGCTAACTTTATTTTACCGATATGCCTTTTGTTGCTAAGTCGGAACAACATAATGAGCATAAACTAGTTTCTATTCCTTTCAAACAATTTAATTCTAAAGAATTCTTATCAATATAGAAATATATATAAACATTTCCTATTACAGTATAAAAAGACAATAAACGCAAATAATTATAATCTTGACTTGTAACGAAAAGAGTTTAACCCTATATATATCTGTGCCAATACAATCCCTAACAAAATTTTCCAACAACCTAATCTCAGTAAGACGACGTGGTTAAAATGCATCATTTAAAAAGTATTTTCAACGGGGTTGATTTAAAATTTGACAAAGGACCCTCAATATTATATATTGTTATATAAACGAGGACTGAATTTTCTGTAAAATCAAATTTTCTTCTTGTAATTCGTTAAACCAGTCCCCAAATCGGTATTGATACTGGGGCTCGTATCGTTTTTTAATATATAATACAAGGGACGAAAGTTTTTCATTTCAGCTCTGAGATTTAACAATTTAGACTACAAATTTGGCTTAAAACGAATAGCCGTCAGTTTTCTAATCCGGGTTTCCACCGAATATTCCCACCCCATTTTTCATATTTGGACATTTAGGTTGGGGTGTGGGGTCATAGCAATTACATATCGAAAATTTATAATTTCCCGCCACCGCGCCTAGCGACATATGGTAGTCGAATACCAGTGGTCATAGAAAATTTAAACTTATGTTATATCAACTTACACCTGCATGACATTGATAAGAAAATTATTTATTTTCTCAGAAATGGCAAGTATTGTAATCATTATGTCTTTAATCCGCTGACAGATTTTACGAAAGTACGGCTTAGATGAAACCTGACCCCGTACTTGCCATTTGCATTACTAGTCACATGACTTCACAACTCTCAAACTACAACATCGGAAGTCCAATAGTCACATGATATCAACAATAATGTCCCTTTAAATGTTGTCGTACAGAAATTCAATTATATTAAATGAAAGTCTGATACATTTTGTAAAACCTAGCATTCTGGCTAGTCTGATTTATCAAGCAGAGAGCACATGTCAATGTGTTAGTCACGTGATACAACAAAACTCCATCAGTTGTTCTCGGAGTATATAAATATAGAAAATGTTGTGTTCTTTAGTTTTTGTATTTTTGTTACAACCGGTATACTACTTTCTTTTATTACTTTAAAAAAAAAAATCTCAACAAATTTGAAAACGTGGGTTGTGAGATTTGGGTACTCATACGACTAGTAAGGCCTAATTGCAAATCGAGAGTACCAGGTCACATGTCATCAACGACGTAGTATTATCTTGTCTTTCAGCAGATTAAAGACATAACGATTTTAATACTCACAATGTCTGAGAAAATAGGTAATTTTCATATATATTTCATGCATGTATCACTCGATCTAACAACGTTTAAAGTTTGGTAGGTAATCCGGTAAGCGGCTACGCTTTGCCACCACCATGTCTGTGTCTTGTGATGCTAGACTGGTTTTCATACCTTCCATGTAAAGAAATATTTTGAAAATAATAGTCTAGTAGACGAATCTAACCCAATGAGCATTTGGATTGACTCAGCATATATGTCTATTGCAAGCACCAAATGATCCATACTGCACCCTCCGAATATTCTGGTTAGAACTTGATAAATGTATCTCAGGATCAGTTTAGTTACGACTGAATTGCATGATTGTTTCGGGCGTCAAATGGTGGCGGACAATTCCCGAGTTTTTCCCGACTTTCATCAATATTTGCGAAATTCAAGAACTTTCACGGTCGGCAAAACTGTAATCATTTCTCCCGACTTTTTCCCGATTTTCCGGTAGCGTGGGAAGCCTGTTTTAAAAATGTGTTGTGAAATCTGATTGTTACGTCTACAAGAATAGACCAGACAGAACACGTAAGTGTCTCTTGCTCTTGATCTTATAATAAGAATAAGGACCTACACTCACGCACACATACATGTATATGGTGGGAAAAAGGGGATTTCAGTTTTACTTGATTTGGAAATCTTTGAGTAGTCACGCTATTCGAAAGAGGTGAGTGGCCCTTAAAAGGACCATTGAGTTTTTGTTTTAAACAAACTCAGGAACGGGAGCAAATGAGCTTTAACTGCTTTCTCTCTTTGCCACGGCCAAGGCCTACTTCTTGACAGCTACTGTCAATGATTTGGTAGAGATTACTAGTTCTGGTATCTCAGGAGGAGTGGGGGTATTGAATGGGTTGGACTGTTTCGCTCGGGAAGGTCTTTGTCTCTTGGGTCATATTAAAAAAATCTGATACATTTGTTTCAGACTCCTTCACTCTGCCAAAATGTCTAAGAGTACCATCTCCATTTGACTTTTACCGCCCTCCTTCTCTCCTAGACCTTGTTTCTTCTCTGCTTCTTCCTCTCGTTTTCTTCTTGTCTCTTCTTCTCCCTGTTGTTATTGAATGAGAAAGACTTGTTATGCTTCTTTCTGCTGTTGCAAAAATTTCTCCAATTCTTCTTTCTGCCTCTCTCACTTTGAACAAGAAAATTCAATATCACTAGGATGATGAAATACACCATATAGCAGGAATGATGCATTGATAGATATCAGCTGTTTTCTATTTCTGTACATATATTTAGCAGTATTTCCATAATGAAATGATACGGTGAATAACATACTCCATGTGATCAAATCAATATTTCCATCATGGAATGATGATGTGAATAAAAAACTCCATGTGATCAAATCAGCCTTAGTTGAATGGCCTCCTTTCTAAGGAAGCATCTGTGTGGACGAGGTAGTCATTGCAAGAATCAGAATTGGTCATACTTATATAACCCACTCCAACATACCAAGCAGTGAAGACCCACTCAAGTGTGTTCTTGGAATGAACCCTTCCCTGATAAGCACTTTATGATGAATTGTTTCAATCTCCAACCCACACTATTTTGTTATTGCAATGTTCAAGACATTAAGGAACTTTTTGATACGGTATATGTGTATTTTATCTTAAGTTTCTTGAAGGTGTTATGTATATTTAATTAGTGGTGTTTGTTAGTTTTTCTCTATTATTATGTGTTATGTATATAGTCATATTTTGTACCTGAAATATGTCCAAAATCAACATTATTGTGTCCCTGCTCAGTGACATTTATTTTGTAAACAACACAATGCATAACTAATATTTCTCTATAATTGTTGATTAAATATTCAGATCATTATTAATTGTAAGCATGTTTACTTCAGTTTGAATTAAAGATACAGCCTTCATTCTGATCTTAGAAAGTTCCAGAAAGGAGATTTCCGATTAAGTTGATAGAGCATTTCCACAAAATAGTAATTGTAAACTACGTCAAGTATAGGTGCATATAAACTTGCTTATATTAGGAGTATTCATTCTTGCCTTAACATCCAAAGCAGAATCAATCGTATTGTCTTGTTCAGTTTTTAATTTGGGGGACTTAATTCTTAAAAATAGTATTCACTAGAAATACAAACTGCTCAAAATATTCTTCGACTAAAACATTAATCTGGAATTATAGTGAATTCAGACAAGGACATTTGGATTATATTAATGTAATATATCAACAGACTGTGTGATATGATTTGGATTTTTAACGTAGCTTTAACAATGTTTCAGTCATATCGCTACGAAGTCTGCAGTGTGGCAGTTTATAGAGATGTCTAGCACTGGGGCATCATGCCGCAGACATGTAGCATGATGTCCCGCCCAGTCACATTATCATGACACCAGGCCGACCAGTCCTAACACTAACCTCTTAATGCTGAGCGCCAAACGAGGCAGCTGTTAGTACCATCTTTTGTACGTCTTTGGTATGACTCGGCCGGGGATCCAACCCACGACCTCCCGCATTCGAGGCGGACGCTCTAAACACTAGGCTGCTGAAGCGGTTCAATAGACTATAGACACATTGCCACAATCCAGGCCATTAGTACATTGTCATGTTCAAGACTACAGGCACATCAACACACTCAGTATTGGAATTTGTTTGGGAAATCACTGAAATTCAAGAGGAACTTCATACACTTTGGACTATTTGGTACTTAATTCACAATACTGTAATTTCTTTTAAAATTTTCACTTTGTATTTTAGGAAACAGATTTGTTGAATTTAACAAAGCTTGTTGGTTTTCACTCTTTTCAATTACTTTGTTTAAAACTCCAAAATCGCAACAAAAGAAGTTAACATTTATTTAAAAAAAATTACCTTGTGTGCAATCCTATTTCTTTTGAGCATTTTTAACAAACATTTGTACTGTTAATCTGCTTAATTTATTTTTTATTATCTTGCTAAACAGTACAAAAAACATATACCTCCCCTGTTGATTGGGAACCCTTATATATTTCCACCATATTACCATTGTGGGTTTTTTTTCTACTTTTACCACTTTTTAGTAATAAGCCTTTGATTATTAGGTTTTTTATATTTTATATTACCATTTTTGTGTGGTGTCATATAGCCTTACAGTGCTAGTGAATTGCAAAATCCACAATCAATCAATCAATCCATAAAGACAACCAATCAATATATCAATCCATAAGACAATCAGTCGATCAACCCATAATGACAATTTACATATTTTAACAACAAGCAATATCCAAGCCATCGAACCTAGCATTCGAAGCTAGTTGCATGTCTCAATTCCCAGACATGCATTGCATAGTACAGTATATTGTGATGTACTTTTGTATTGTCACACATTAAGCAGCAGTTTTAATACGTCATAGACATCCCTGAGATTCCAGGATATTGAACCAGTTATACATTTCAAGTTATAAGTAAACACAAGGTTACAGCTGGCATTATTGATTGACATCAAGCAATATCTATCCTGAAGTCCAAACACCCTTAGTGCCTGAGTAAACTGAAAAGGAAAATATTATTAAGATCCTAGAAGAATTATGCTAAAGAAAATAATCAATCTCCTCAGATCATTCTTCATGTTTACATTGCCAGATAATAGCTAGATAAATCTGATACTTCTATATCAAAATGAATCAGTGATTTAAGATCTGACCTATTCTCTGATCAAGTATTTCATTTAGCACTAATCTTAATACTATTCAGATTTCCAGTCATGTAGCACTAATGTTAATACTATTTAGATTTCATTCATGTAGCACTAATATTAATACTATTCAGACTTCCGGTCATGTAGCACTAATATTCATTCTATTCAGACTTCCAGTCATGTAGCACTAATATTAATACTATTCAGATTTCCAGTCAGTCATGTAGCACTAATATTAATACTGTTCCGATTTCCAGTCATGTAGCACTAATATTAATACTATTCAGATTTCCTGTCACGTAGCACTAATATTAATACTATTCAGATTTCCAATCACGTAGCACTAATATTAATCCTATTCAGATTTCGAGTCACGAAGCACTAATATTAGTACTATTTAGATTTCCAATCACGTAGCACTATTAGTAATACTGTTCAGATTTCCAGTCATGTAGAACTAATATAAATACTAATCAGATTTCCAGTCACGTAGCACTGATATTAATACTATTCAGACTTCCAGTCATGTAGCACTAATATTAATACTGTTCAGATTTCCAGTCACGTAGCACTGATATCAATACTATTCAGATTTCCGGTCACGTAGCACTAATACTAATACTATTTAGATTTCCAGTCACGTAGCACTAATATTAATACTATTCAGAATTCCAGTCACGTAGCACTAATATTAATACTATTCAGATTTCATTCATGTAGCACTAATATAAATACTATTCAGATTTAATTTATGTAGCACTGATATTAATACTATTCAGAATTCCAGTCGCGTAGCACTAATATTAACACTATTCAGATTTCATTCGTGTAACACTAATATAAATACTATTCATATTTCTTTCATGTAGCACTAATATTAATACTATTCAGATATCCAGTCATGTAGCACTAAGATTAATACAGAGCTTACTTTTAGATAAATTGATAGTCAAATTTGCATCAGTGAGTCTGTCGAAGAACTTCCGAATCGTGGCTAGATTTCTTTCCAGGTGTTGTTGTAAATGATGACATCATCAATATATGCATCAGAATTGTCTAGACCAGAGGTAATCATATTCATAAGGCGTTGAAAAGTACTTGGAGAACCCTTCATTCCGAATGGCATTACTTTATATTTATAGAGTCCATCTGGAGTCACAAATGCCGAAATTTCTTTTGCTCTTTCCGTTAGCGGAATTTACCAAAATCCTTTCAGAAGGTCGAATCTGCTGACGTAGTTTGGCATTTCCAATTTTGTCGATACAGTCATCGATTCTTGGCAATGGAAATGAATCGGTTTTCGTCACACTGTTCACCTTCCTATAATCCGTACACATTCGGAAAGTCTTATCCGCTTTCGGAACAAGTATGCACGGTGAACTCCAATCACTCTTACTGGGCTCTATAAAATCATTTTCCAACAAATACTGAATCTCCTTTTTCAAGTATTCTTGTTTGAGAGGGTTCATCCTGCATGGATGTTGTTTCATGGGTTTCGAATCTACTATTTCAACGTCGTGAAAAATTTTGTTTGTCCTTGTAGGTACGTCTTGAAACAAGTGCTCATATTCGGACAATAATTGTTTAAGTTCACCTTTTTCTTGTTGTTGTAAATGAGAAAGGCTCTGGTCTAGATTGTCTATAATTTCAGAATTCCTAAGATTTGTTACTACAAAATCAGTAGAATCTGACTGAATTCCTTCACTCAAATCCTCAGTTTGTGGGACAGGTATAGCTAAATTAATTGTATAATTTACCTGGCTATTTCTTTCAACATACTCCTTTAACATATTGATGTGGCACAGTTGCTTTTGTGTTCGCCTCCCAGGAGTATTTATAATGTAATTTAAATCACTTATTTTCTTTTCAACCGTGTATGGACCATAATATTTTGCGTGAAGAGGATTTTGTGGACTGGGCAAGAGAGCTAGAACTCTATCACCAGACTGAAAACTCCTATCCCTTGAGTTTTTATCATATCTTAATTTCATCTTTGATTGAGTAGAGTGCAAATTTGCTCTTGCGACCTCACAAGCCTTTGACAATTTATACTTGAAATCAGAGACATAATCAAGAAGATTAAGTTCTGTTTCTTCATTTGAGAGAAGTTTCTCTTTCAATAACTTTAAAGGTCCACGCATAGTATGTCCAAATGCCAGTTCAAAGGGACTGAATCCTAGAGATTCCTGAACGGAATCTCTAACTGCAAACAAAAACAAATGAATACCTTCATCCCAGTCTTTACCTGTGTCAACACAATATGACTTAATCATGTTTTTCAGAGTTTGATGAAATCGTTCCAAAGCCCCTTGGCTCTCAGGATGATAGGCAGATGATTTGAACTGTTGAATGCCCAATTCATACATGTCTTGCTGGAAAATTCCAGACATGAAATTTGACCCTTGATCCGACTGGACAAATTTGGAAGGCCAAATTGAGTAAAGAGCTTTATCAAAGCTTTTACTATGTTTTTGGTTTTTTGATTCCTCAAAGTAATGGCCTCTGGGAATCTTGTTGACGCACACATTATGGTCAACAAATATTGGATGCCTGACTTGGTGACCAACACAAGCTACCATAATTCTACTGAATGGTTCGTCAAATGCAGGAATTGGTTACAGATGAGCCTTAGGTATCTTCTGATTTAGTCGTCCTACCATTTGACAAGTATGACAAGATCTACAGAATTTGCACACGTCACTTTTGATTTTTGGCCAATAGAAGATCTTGTGACAAGTTTTATTTATCCCTAAATGACCAGCCAGAGGAATTTCATGGGCCAAACTAAGTATTTCCTGTCTGTAAGGTTTCGGAACCACAATCTAATATTTTACTGACCATTCGTCTCTAGCAGGTACCTCGAGAGGTCTCCATTTTCTCATAAGAACTCCATTTTTAATGACGTAACAGACAGGTACTTCAGTGGCTGCAGTTTCACTAATGGCCCGTTGAAAAAAACAGGAGAACTCAGGATCTTTCTCCTGTTCGACGACAAGTGATTGTCGTTTGTCACCCTGATCAGAAAAAAGAGAATGAGTATTCAAAAGAGGATCACTATGATCAATACCATTTGACTGATCCAAATTAGAAGTAAAAGTGACCTCATCAAAAGCCTGACCAATGCATGTGTCAGCTAAAGGAATACATTCCTTATCAAAATCATTCTCAAGAGCTTTCTTTGCCATAGCTCTGGTAACTGCACAAGCTGGATATAAATCAGGGATTTCTTTTTCAATAGGATCAACTTTCTGATCCAAAGAAGGTTTGTAAGTTACAAGTGGATTAACCACAACCTTGTCTCCAGCTAAGTCATTGCCTAGCAACAAATGAATGCTCTCAACGGGTAAAGTAGACACTACACCGACTGTCACAGGTCCTGAAACTAAGTCTGCTGACAAATTAACAGAATGGAGAGGAACATTAACAAAGCCGCACTCTACTCCCTGAATGAGAACACTCTCATTAGAACAGGACTTCTCACAAGAAGGCAAAATACCTGACACTAAAAGAGTCTGAGAAGCTCCTGTATCCCTCAAAATTTTAATAGGGATAGGATTGGCCAATTCCCCCAAGATTGATATAGAACCCTTCGACATCAATGGTTGAAAATTCTCCACAACACAATCAGACTGGGGTTTTTCAAACCCAACAATTGTATCGTTTTCAATACATGACCGTGACCTTAACCTCTTAGAAATCAGAGCATTTTGGGATAGCTCTCACTTGATTCTGATGCCTATATTTCAATTTGAAGCAATCAGAAATGACGTGTCCTTTTTTCTTGCAATAGGTACACGTAGGAATAGGCAAGGATTTTGAATCAAGTCTGTCAGAAGCTTGATTTTTAGAAGTTGTGCCAGACTGAGTCTTAGTAGGAGTCGTATTGGTCAAAACACCTTTCTATAAGTAGACTGCTGAGTAAAAGATTTGCTTACCGCAGGAACTTTATGAGTTAAGGAATACTCATCAGCGGCAATAGCAGCATTTTCCAAGGTTTCAATTTTATGATGGTAAAGATACATTCTAATGGCACTATGGACACAGTTCCTGAATTCTTCAACTAACATGAGTTGTCTGAGACATTCGTAATCTTTGTTGGCCTTACTAGAAGAGCACCACCTATCAAATTGTTGTGCCTTTTCCCATGCAAATTCGACATAAGTCTTGTCAGTGGATTTTCTAGAATTCCGGAATTTTGCCGATAAGCCTCAGGGACAAACGCATAACCCTTCAAAATATAATCCTTAAGCACATCATAGTCAGTACTCTGCTCCAGTGACAGTGAAATGTAAATATTACGAGCTCTACCAGTAAGTATACATTGCAATAATAGAGTCCAGTACTCCCCTGGCCACTCGAAACTTTCAGCAACTTTTTCAAAATAAGGAAAATATCGGTCTACTTCTTATTCAAGAAAAGGGGTTACTAACTTGATATTTCTTATAACATCAAAAGTAGGGGAATGTTTTCCTTTTGCCAGCTCCAACTCTTTCATTCGATTTTGAAATTCCCTTTCATTCTTCTCTCTTTGCATCTGTCTCTCTATTTCTTCAAATTGCCTTAGCATTTCTTCCCTTCTTTCTTTAAATTCTAACTCCATTTGTTCTTTCTGTAACTGCCTTTGTTGATCTTTCTCTCTTTCTTCCTTATCTATCTGAATTTGTCTTGCTTCCCTTTCTCTTTCCATTTGTATCTTTTCTATCTGAAATTGTGCCTGTCTTTTCTCTAATTCCATCCTTTATAGCTCGACTCCCATTTTCAACATTGCGAACATTCCTGAGCAAAATTCAAAATATTCTCTACTTTTGATGATATTGTGAAAAAAAAGCATGTTGTTTTCACTGAAATTTCAAGTAAACTGTGAATAGAACTTGGGATTTAAACTAGGGGATTTAAGTTTCAATTTTTAGCCAAATTCATCTATCAGCCAAATTTATATATCCCGAAGGACGAGCAAAGAAAATCCAAACATTTGTAACAGAATTGTGAAAACATATAAATCCTATCAGTAAATAGTTCTAACTGAAGTAGTCTGAATCTCAGTTCTGTTCCAAGATGGCGGATGATGACGTCAGACGAAGGTTTGACCGAAATGTCCCGAATTTTCACTTTGAATCACAATTTGTACTGTTCTCTTCCAATTTAGAATCAATTTCACTAAATTTCTTTGTCCAAAGCCGGTTGCGTAGCTATCTAAATAAACACGACGTTTCTTTTCAAAATACCAGATCCCATATAACAATCATCACAACGAAATGATACAAAAATGAAATAAAAAAAGAATTCAAATTTTAACACACGAGTATTTAAACTGCATGGTTGTAATACATGTTATTTTTAATGTATGTGGTATATATATATATATATATATATATATATATATATATATATATATATATATATATATATATATATATAAAGAATGCAAATCATATGGCGAAAAATAGTCCTTTCAAGCGCACTGGATACAGCAAGGAATCACTTGTGTCAGGAATTGATTGAGATAAATGCAATAAACTGACAACGAACAGTGCAAGACTAGTATCTAACTAGCCTAAGCGCTTTCGACTCTTAATGGGTCTTTTTCAAAGGCATATACAAAACATGGACAAAACAAACAAATAAAACACAAAAACCGTTGTGTTTGCAAACTTTACATAGCTGTTTCTACATGAATTAAACCTTCACATGTATTATGTCTCAACCAGCCTATATCAACTTGTTGCGGATACTGGAATATATGTGATGTGATTATGATTTTTAACGTAGCTTTAACAATTTTTCAGTTATATCTCTACGATGTCTGCAGTGTGGCAGTTTATAGCGATGTCTAGCACTGGGGCATCATGCCGCAGACATGTAGCATGATACTGGAATATATAGAAATCGATGAACCATAACGTCATCTGTTGCTTAATGCACATTTATGTAAGCGCAAATTATATCCCGGATATATCATTCTTATAGTAGTAATTGAAGGCTACTAAGAAGATTTAGAAAAGTTTTGAAAAGAAAATGTGTCGGCTGCAAAAGATAATCCCACTTGTGCATGGCTGTCTTTTTCTAGTTTTCTTGGTTTAAACCGCTTGGTTTCAATGTTCTAAGGAGGCGTATCCAGTAAGATTCATTTTCTTTCCTGGTTTCGGAACTCCAGTTGGGGTTGTTAGCAATTGCAATAAGTGTTATATCACTGAAAGTGTGGCCAGGGGAGGAGAAGTGTTCTGCGACCGGGATTCTGTACAGCTTCTTTGTCATCCAATCAGATCCATATGAGCACGAAGTTGGCAGCAGGTCGTTTTGACAATGATTCAAACTACGATTACAATACATATCATTCATAGCAAATTCAAACAATTCATACACATAATTCATAATTATTATTATTATCGAATAGCATAATAAATAACACAAGAATGTAGCACGTTACAATAGAAAACTGACTTACTTTCTATAATGTCTTTAAAACACAGTTAAATGCATCAAGATACTAATAAAATCTTCAAACTACAATAAAATCGATTTTTCTTAAATCCAAGAGGAGGTCAAAAGTCTGAAGCCCCAATGGCACAACACTGAATCTTGCTCTTGCACTCTGTGTTATATCCATTTTTAGAGCGCATGTCTGTGTCCCCTAAAGGACAAAGTTTGTTACATACGCTTTCATTCCCACAACTAGTTAATCAATTAGATAAATATCACGCCACCCTGACTTCAGACTCTACGACCTTCCTCTCAAATATGGTGTGAATGCAGCTGCTGTTACATGCAGTTTTCCAACATTGGCATATGTTATAGCCACGTATGATGTGAATGCAGCCGCCGGTATATGCGATTTTCCCCGAACTAAATTTTCTGGTCTACATAGCGTGACATATAGAAGGGTTCAAAAATATATTTTTTGACAATGTGAAACAGTGTAGTATTTATGTACTAGAAGTTTAATTTACCGAGAATAAAACTTTAAGTTATACCAATAAAAAGTGCATTTACAACACTAAATATCCCTAGAAAATTCAATCGTTATATATACATGAGATACAGAAACAACGGGGGAAATGAGACCTAATTAAAATGTACGCCGTTTCTATTATCGCCGTAGAATCTTATTGGATTATTATAGTCTATTGTTGCCTTGCGAACAAATATAATTGCTACAATTGGGGAAACTATATTACTTTTTCATATCTCGTATATTTATAAAACAACATCAAAAGGTAAAAATTAAAATGTCAATAGCCGAGTAAAAAAGAGACGTGTACCGGAGAGAAAACACAGATGATACACCTGGAATGTTTTGAAAATCTCTAAATCTTGCTAGGCCAGCCAGACTGAATTATAATCATTAACATCTACTAGACTAATCAGACTGAAATACAATCATTAACATCTACTAGACTAGTCAGACTGAAATAAAATCATTAACATTTACTAGACTAGTCAGACTGAAATAAAACCATTAACATTTACTAGACTAGTCAGACTGAAATAAAACCATTAACATCTACTAGACTAGTCAGACTGAAATAAAATCATTAATATTTACTAGACTAGACAGACTGAAATGAAATCATTAATATTTACTAGACTAGACAGACTGAAATAAAATCATTAATATTTACTAAACTAGACAGACTGAAATAAAATCATTAACATCTACTAGACTAGTCAGACTGAAATAAAATCATTAACATTTACTAGACTAGTCAGACTGAAATAAAATCATTAACATTTACTAGACTAGTCAGACTGAAATAAAACCATTAACATGTACTAGGCCAGTCAGACTGATGAGGATAGTAAGTTTATTGATAGATATATGTTATGTATTCCCTTTGGTTGTTGGTTCCTCGCTGGCTTAACAGGTCATGAGACGTGCGCGATTATTTCACTCTTGTTTGTTTGTTTTTTTTTTTTGTTTTTGTTTTTTTTCAAGTGATTCATTAATTGCTTTGGGTTCTTGAAAACTGCGTGTGTGTATGTTTGTGTGTGTATTTTTGGTTCTTAACTTAACTTCAACATTTTTAGTCATATCACTAAGATGTCTGCAGTATGATAATTTATAATGATATTTAGCACTGGGCATGCAGTAAACTGGTACAGTCTGTAACGTCTGAATTACGTCATTTTTTTAGACTTCACCAAGATACTGATAAATTATTTTGGGAATTATTATGTGTGGTAGTTCAAACACAAAACTTAATTTTGCATTACGTGTTGATATTTCTTGATACTATACAAAACACACTGGACATGGACAACTACTTGTGTGTGACAGTCGATCTAAATTAGCACTAAAACGACTCAATCTGATTTAAAGGAAGGTGTACACGGACCTAATTAGTATCATCCTATTCCAACGTGTACACAGATCTAATTAGTATCATCCTATTTCATTATGTGCACGGACCTAATTTGTATCATCCTATTTCAATCCACACAACGACCTTAAAAGGTTAAAATCCCCGTGTCAAACGTTGGGTAAAAAGTGATAAGCAGTTTTGGTACAGACAATGAAATACTAATACCTTGAAATCTGATTCCAAAACGATCCTATTCAGAATCAACTGACGTGAACATTTAATCAGTTTGTAATCTTTCTGCTCATTCAGGTTTGATATTGAGTTGTTTTGTTTGTTTGGCCTTTTTCCTTTCATATAAACCTCGACCACGTCCTAAATGAACGTTTAAGTCACTGTTTGTTATTGTTCCATTGTTTAATAAATACATCGAAGTAAACATTTCTAAATGTTAAAATTACAAATATGACTTGTATTAAATTCAGTGAAATTTTTGAAAATTTTGTCCGATACCTAGGTACTCTTTGTTTCACGTTCTTTATAAATAGGTATACTTTCATATTGTTAATGAACAATCAGAAATACAGAGACACGAAATTCTTCTCACCTAAAAGTAATATAGAGCCACGGTGGCTCAGTTGGTAGGTCTTCAGATTCATAATGCTTGGATCGGGGGTTCGATACCCACATATGACGGTTCAATTCCCTTAGTGTGTTGTTGTGAAAAGCAATTACCTTCCATTTACCTAACCTATTGCGAATATTATCTTGAAAATTGCTGCTGGACCATTGCTTTAACTCTACACATCATTGAATATGGTTGCAAGTTCTACCACATGATGAATCATAGTCGGCGCACCCGTTTCGTTCCAGTGTGTCCATCCGTCTGTCAGTCGGTAACGCATTGTGTTTAAGTTTCATCTTGAAGCCATTTAAGGCCAAAAATTTGTGGACAGGGAATACATACGTGTTCCATGAACATTTGCTAGTTATATATCTGGGTCTAGTGTGATAAGCATGTGCTAACTATGCAATATATTTGGACACAAGTATGTACTAATTATGTAATATATCTCGATACAAGTATGTACTAATTATGCTTGGGCCACGGGTGGCCGAGTTGTCTAAGGTGCTCGCCTTTACAGATCAATCACATCTCATCTCTGTCCGCTTGGATTAGAGTTTTAGGCTCGGCCAGGATGTGTATGTCAAAAAGCTTGCCAGTTGCTTCCCTTGGTCGGTGGATCAATCCGTGATTTTTCCCGGTTCTTCCTCCACCATATATACTGGTTGCTATGTATCATGTGCTGAAAATGGCCTTACGCCCAAGACAACAACAGCAACAAGTGATTATTAGTATTGTTATTGAATATATGTGTATTTTTGTGTCGTATAATAGGCAGGTACTAATTTTTGTTGTATCTCTGGGTCTCCTGTTATAAGCATTTACCAAGTATGTTTTCGATGATTATATTAATCACAAGTGATGTCATTCATAGAGTGAGGGTTTTCATTCATCGTTGAACGAGGGTAGCTGTGGCTATAGAGTGAGTAAATTACGAGACATTTTGACATCGAAATCTTTGTACTGAGTGGGTATATGTTCGCTTGAGGTAACACGTAAACGAAATGCTCATGATACTACGTATTGCTATATAAACGAAGTTTATCATAAACGTTATCACCCTATTTCTTCAAATATTAATATTTTATCCTGAGATATCTTTCTTTGCTATGTTGTATGAGAATACATACATAATATTAATTTTCCTATTATGAACACGTCAACGATGTCTTGGATCCGCGGTAAATGTGGGTTCCTCAATCTAGCTGAACACACACAAAAACACACATGCATAGATATAAAGAGACAGATACAGACAGACACGTAGATTGATAATGGTTTATTCCTCATCCACTCTAATCCCTGCATAATGATTAGGCAAACTATTACAATTAAATTATGTATGAACCCTCACCCACCGCCCGAAACAAAGTCCCACCCTTCCCTAAATTTACTTTCATATTAGCCAGCTGTGTTTCCAACTGTAATAATTAACAAGAATGACCTGCCGTTTGATCCTTATTTGTTATTGTTATTAAGGCGTCGTCTTCGTGAGGAATGCATTTGAAGGTGAGCATGTATTGTGCTTGTTGAATGTGAACTGGAGGCTTACTTCAAATCATGCACAGGATGTATGCACCGCAATCCTTAATTTTCAAGTGGACCATACCCTAAGGAATCTTTGACTGAATGAACGTACCCTAAGAAGTATTCCACTGAGCGGAATATACCATAAGGAATATTCTACTGAGTGGATCGTAGTCTTGGAAATATTCCACTGAGTGGACAGTACCTTCAAAAACTATTCCACTAAGTGGACCGTACCATAAAAAAATATTTCATTGAATGGATCGTACCCTAAGAAATATTACAATGAGTCGACATTGCAATAGGAAATAGTATAATGAAACGCCAAAATTATAGGATATTACTGTCGACTTATACCTTTTTTGTTGTTTATTAGTTGAAAGAAAAGTGTCTATGTTGGTTATGTGTTTGAACATCGATCAAATTTGTGTCTTTTTCTATTTTGCTCTTTTCACACAAACTTTCATATTTATATATTTAGTTCTTCAATATAAAATTAGATTAGACTTTGCTTACAACGATCGAGGCTGGAACATGGCGGATGTGTTATAATACAATTTTATGTTATGATCGAGGCTGGAACATGACGGATGTGTTATAATACAACACAATTTTTTGTTATGATCAAGGCTGGAACATGACGGATGTGTTATAATACAATACAGTTTTATGTTAAGATCGAAGTTGGAACATGACGGATGTGTTCTAAAACAATACAGTGTAATGTTATGATCGAAGCTGGAACATGACGAATGTGTCATAACATAATACAATTTTATGTTTTAATCGAAGCTGGAACATGACGGATGTGTTATAATACAAAATAATTTTATGTTACACTATGCGCCATTAGAATTTGCATTAGCAAAGCCATTTGTCATCTTGTATCAATACAACTAGTGATAGCTATCAACAGACAACACTGTTTTCTCTAAAGAAAAACCTTCACGCCAGTATACGCATAAGAAAATGTCCGAAAACGTCATTAAAACGTTACTTAATACCTCATCAAAGACAAAGACTTGAGGACATTGTTACAACATTACTCTCAGTAGGGGATTATTTTAAATCATACTTAAAGTTATGTCTTGTGTGAGTTCAATCTACTAGAAATAGAAGTCAAGGTTCGCCGAGACATTAAACAATATTAATGTATTCCGCTTGCCAAGTTTTGTTCTTTTGTTTGAAATTGTGTTAAGCTGTTTCGAAAGATTGGACTGTATTGAATAAACAAGACCATGTATGATAATTGAGCTAGTGGCATAATCAGAAAAGGAATTCCTAAATAGATTTGTCCATTCGTGTTAAAAACAATCACTCGCCCTGGATAACATGTAGCGTACGGGGTCACTGGAATATTATTGTTCAGTCTTTTCACTTTGTTTTGCACTGAATGTGCCCACTTGAAACAGTCCATGCCATATCTGAACAGGAGAACACCACAACAAACTAACATGTTTTAGATTGATTTTTTTATACGTGCTTCCACAACTCGATTGATTTCCTTATTAAATCCAGATTAACAACTCTTGATGCAATGACACCTATTGTGGACCTGAAAAGTGATCTAAAATTCGTGTCGTGGCACTTTTTTTCTTCTGATCCATACATTCACACAGTATTCATAGATTGCTGATTTGAGCGATCTGTCCCTACTATAAAATACCACGCTATATCTACCGCAGCAGACAGTTATACATTATAATGTATGAAGTACCACTCTATATTGACTGCAGCTGACTGAGTTACATTATGTGTGTAGATTCACTTTGCCGTACGCAAGTAAACATTCATACATGCATCTTGGAGTATATTAGTGTTTTCCACGTACGTCCGATTATCAAGTCTTTCATATCGATCTAAAATTTTAAATTTTTCAGGAAAGTTTAGCCTGTAAATCTAACAAAAAATAAATCCGTCCTGTCCAGAGACCAAATGTCGTCACATTTTCCTACGTCTTTAGTATTTACTCTGAAATCACAGAGCGCGGTCAAAACATTAAAATACGTTTCCTCCAGTATAATAAAAGCATTTAAGAAGTCGCAGTTTGTTCTAAAAGTGTGATCTTCACATTATAAACTATCGCAACCACTGAAACGTTCGACTTTAAGGATGAATGAAACTATTTTAATTTTGAATACTGTATGTGTTTGCGTGTGTGGTCAAAATCCTTTATTTTGTTTGCCAATGGTGGCTAAAATATATAACTTATGTTGACTTTATTGAATCCTGTTTACAAGGCCTTAATGGTACCCATGATGGACGAGTAGTCTTAGATGCCATCTTTAAAAATAACTAGCATATCTCATCTCAGTTCGCTGGGTTTGGCCAATGTGGATATGTGATACAGATTGTCAATGGCTTCCCCTTGGACCGGTTGCTTTTGTCAGCCGAAAACGCTTCTGTCGGTGTCATTTTAATGATGCGGTGCCATTTGTGATTGTATTGGACAACGATTTCTGGCCAAAAATCTAAGTATCGGTTGGTGTTATCGCTGTTAAATCTCTTCCACATGCGATTATTTAGAATTCTATTAAACCGCTCTATCACGGCCGCTTTGATTTGATTGTGTGTGTTGTACAAGATAATATTATATTTTGAAGCCAGTCTGAGACGTTTTTGTTATAAAAATCACTACCATGATCTACCTATAATTTATTGGTCTTTCGTGCACCTACAATGCTATCAAATGCTTCAACAATATAATTTCCTTTCTGTTTTTCAGAGGAATTACCTTTGCGTATTTGCTGAACACATCGATGACCGTCATGAGAAATTTGAAATGATCGTTGTACGCGCTGTAATTTCTCATGACGAGATCTACCGACAATATATCGTCTGCCACGACTGCGATGCCTCTGCGGCGTGGAAAATGTTTGCTCGCTGGCTGATGTAGTTTTACTTCGAGCGTCGAAAGATCTACTAGCACAGCTGACGTTTCATTTTACCTGGAATCCCGATGCCCAGCTTATGTTTGGTGCCAGTGATGCCACGCACAAGAGATCGATCTACACGCCCTTTTAAATTTTTGGCTTGAGTGTTTTGAAGTTCCTCGGCATGATTCGATGGCATCCTGTTTTGTCGTCGGGATGATCTTTGCAACAAATATCGTATTGCATGGCGATGGCATGGACGCTCTTGTACGGCTCATGATCGGACAGCGGCTGGTCGTTTTCATCCAGTTGCTGGTCTAAGGGATTCCACGGTGCTCTATTTTATGTCCTAGCATCTTATATCCGCCACGAGATCTTGGAAGTTTTCCGATCAGCGCATGGATATCCTCGGCGCCACCGAGATCTTGTCTATCGAAGCAGCATTTGCAGTCTCCCACGCACATATTTCTTTCCACTCGAAGGTCTTCTCAGCTCGTGTCGATGTCACAGTACCTTCAATAATACTTTTTTATACAGAACAATGACACTAAGTCACACACAAATCTGTTGTCTGCAGCATAGTTGCACATAGTCTATATTTTAGTTGCCACAGCTGCTGGTGTCGCTTTACCTGTGACGATGTGTGACTTTTCGGAACCACATACTGCTCAGCTCGTTTTGATCATGAGACGATGCTTCTTCGTGACCAGATCGACGGGATCGATACTCTTCATTCTGGTTTTTCACTTAAGGCACCATGTTTTCATGCTGGCTGTGTTATGTTATAGTGCACATTATTGCAGCGTCAAAATCACTTCGAGGTGTGATTTTCCTCCGTACCTACATTGGATGTAGTCTATGCAGTACTATCCACACGTGCTATAGTTGACGTCTTGAAGCTGTAACGTGTTAAACACAGCTCCTTTATGTGACGGTTGGAGGTAGCGCACGTCATAGGGAGGAGGTAAACCAAACGAATCGAAATACTCGACGTTGGTGTAACGTGGATCGTTGGCGATGGCAACCCAGTGAGTACCATGTCCATCGCTATAATTTTGCTGGTTAATCACGCAGCTCTAGGCGGGTGTAATGTGTTCAGGAAGCTGATCCTTAGAAAAGACACCTCTGAAATTTCCAACGCTGGGTACTAATTCTTGCTTGATGTCGATGTTGGATAGCGGAGGAAACGTTGCTGTAGACGTCATAGTCTCTCGCGTTCAAACCTTTTTTTTTCTCATGCCTGTGCTGAAAACCCTTTACAGCTCGTGGTTCCAGGAAGTTGGAGACCTTTTTGCGATGGCAAGCAATCCTGGAATTGACGATTCAGCGATTCCTGCTAAAATTGGTCCGATGACTCTTCCTTGTTCGGACAAGTTAAGAACGATGCCTTTTCGTGCAGCAGTGTTTTGGGCTACCGAGGTTGCCTGAAGTTGGATCAACATATCTAGGTCCTGTCCTGTGTGTGCCGACGCTTTCAGCCTGATCGATACTGGCCTTTTATGCGTGGCTGCCACAGCCTTACTTTTCTTCTGCTGTGGTAACAGCGTTAAATCTACTGGCACGTACGACATTATTTACTATTTTTTGGGGGGTGGGGTTGACTGGTTTATATAGATAGCCAATGGGCGATGTGACGATGTCACGTTTTTGTCGGAGACTTCCGCCGCAGACGTTTCTGCTACGGGATACACCATTTCCCATCACCGCATTATGCGTAGTTCCGGTAATGGTTCCAGCCGCCGCAGAAAGTCCTAACGCTTAAAGAACCGATGCAAATATTTTTTGTCGCCATCCTCTTCACGAATAGAATTATAGCGCTGGCAATAGAACCTCCAGTTGTCATTCCAGAACCACCTTGTCACTTTGTCGAAATAAGCCTAATGAACATTTGCTTGCGGTCTTAAATATTTTGACATAGCTGGAAATGTTTCACATTGAAAATCAACTAGCCATTCTAATATCGAATTTGGTTCTGAATAACCAATGTTATTCATAATTTTCTTCAAAGTTTCATCACGCATATCATCTTCGAAAGTGTTTTGCTTAATATTGTTTCCAACTCTTCTAATCTTTCCTTGGTATCTTCTTCTTCTTCACGCATCTACGTTAACTTTGATACCATAAATTTCTCTTCCTTTTTCATTTCAGCAATCCTAGCTTTCCCCTCTTTCTTTACATCTTTAGTTTATTCACTATCTGCTTTTTTACCTTGCTGTTTTAGCATTTTGGTTTTTCTGCGGCTCCTTGTGCATCTTCTTCAGGAACTAACTTATTCAGCAATCGTTGTTGCTGATGCTGAGTTGTTTTAAGCGTGTCCAACAACTGATTTTCCTTTACATCATACGTCGTTTTCGCTTCGTCGAGTTTAATGAAGATAGGTTTGAACAATTTCCCGGCGACAACTCGCTGAAAGAACTGCTGCCCTAACTTGTCGTCCATGAAGAGCTGACTTAACATTGATCTATGAACCTCTTGAGAACGTCATCACGCTGACGGCGACTAGTGATTTTTTCGAACGGCATGGTATATCAGATATTTTCAAAAGCAAATGTTACTCGAAAGTTGGTTGATATACTAACCAGGTATGTAAAATTCATCAAAGCTCAGTGATCGTTTCTGCATACCGATGAAACGTCATAAAGACATGTTTGGATTCTGCGAATTCTTTCGCGGTAATGCTGCTCAAATGGTCTCTCGCGATCGCGTCGATGTCAGACCGAAAACAATACAAAACACCCCGTGTTACGTCGGATGTACTTAGGCGCATCATAGTACGACTGAGTGAGAAAAATGCTGTTGCAGCTCTTGTTTCTCGACAATGAAAAATACACGCAGATGCGGTTTATGTTCTCTAGGTCTATCGTAATATCATCGAACACGATGATCTTATGCGTGTCAGAATCATGTTCTTCTACGGGTTGTATCAGATCCGGATCCACGATGGTAAAGACATCATCGCGGTAAGACTTTCGGTAGAAAGAGTGTTTCTGCAAGCGAATCGACAAACTCACAATGTCCTGTA
Source organism: Megalonaias nervosa (assembly GCA_016617855.1). Taxonomy (NCBI): domain Eukaryota; kingdom Metazoa; phylum Mollusca; class Bivalvia; order Unionida; family Unionidae; genus Megalonaias; species Megalonaias nervosa. The sequence continues at coordinate 88,731 of JAECUM010014413.1, forward strand.
TTTGTCCTGGTGAGGATTGAGCGTATAAATAATCACGCGATAGTACATCAACATGTTGTTCAGGAGCATTTTCATGAGTAGATTCGTTTAACCACGACCCGTCGGACTCACGACCATGTAAAGACAATCCGGCATCAAAAAATGATGCTGGCGCCTTTTCGCATACGTCTTTGTGTCAAAATGAATAATTCACCATCATGTCGTAAAAGTCCTTTGGTACTCTGTAGGAATCAGGAAACTCGTCTGCGAGTCAGGATGACCTGGATGAAAAAGTCAACTGTGCCAGAGATTCCACGCAGGGTAATCTCAACATGAGCGGTCACATCATTGTTAATCTCGACGACGTGAGTTATCCACCCTCTGACACCAACGCCGCAAGATGGTCTCACTTGAGCAGACTAGCGCAGACTAAATTGTGGCTGACAGGCGAAACTCTCGCAGGCAGCTTAAACATAGGCAAAAGGATCTTATATGGACTTCCAGCACCGACCGGACAAACTCTTTTGTCGTCACAGGCCGTGTTGTCAACTGATCTCAAGGTGGAACTGGGGAACAAGTATGGTAAAACCGATGAAACTTTCACCGGCAACTTAAAAAGGGGTGGACATACTTTAAGAGGACTTCCAGCGACGTGGCCGATCACCGATAACACACATGCGATAACGTACTCACAGTTGAAGTCGTTTGGTGGCGCAAATTGCAAACGACGGGGGTAACACTCACAGGATTATCCGCCCGCGACTAACAACGAACTGTCCACGAAAATATACGTGGACACTCGACACGTCAGAAATAATTTAGGATACACTTCAACGCTCAAAGGAAATACTGAAATTCATTGTGACGTAGTGATATCGGCATCAACGGAATTTTCTACGTCATTTAAAGTTTATAATGCAAGTGCTCATCACATCGCACCAACGACCACTGGAAGCGAGTTAGCTACTGCCGGAATCACATCCAATTGTTGGCTACAAAGACAGTTACCGCAGGCAGTTGCTATCAGGAAATTTCAAGTGCGTGGACGAACCTCTGGTGCAGAGAAAATTCTCACGTGGGGATTCGATGGCATTAAATGACAGGACCGTGGATATGCTTTACAACGGTACAGGAGCGATCAGAGCAACCACACTTGAATTTTACAACTCAAGCACCTTACACAAAGTATTCCACGTTTAAGTTTACAGCGCTCACAGCCGAACCACCCAATCCAGGCTTGAGTTATATTCAGATTTTTACGATGGATGAATTAATATAATTCATATCAGCGACTTCATATAGTCACCATGGTGAAAATTGGTCAGAGTAGCGATCGAACTTTACCAGATGTTGTTCGATAATACTTATAAGCATGATGCTTAGTATGCTGAAAATGGCATTCACTTGCTCAAACATACCATTGGAGTTCATGCCGATATAAACCAGGTGAGAAACGCGAGTAAATGATCGCTGGAAACTGCTCATAAATGATGGAAGCACGATGAAACAGTTTCACATTTCCGAGGGGAGCATGCGTCATCAACATCTCAGAGAAGCCATCGATAGGTATTTTGCAGTGTTCAAATTTTGTACCGATCGAGAATCGGCGAGGCTGGTCAAAACCATCGAGGTCATAGTGCACAATATAATTAATGAGTTGCATAAGAGCCTCGTGGACGAGATCGTGAAAACCGGATACCTGAAACAACGACGGTTTTGTCGAAAGGAAGACGAATTCACGCACAAGAAAGATCACGACTGCATGGACAAAGTTGGTTCACGAAAACGACTTCGAGGCAATCGAGCACTATGCGATGTTATCGACAAAGGACATTTTTCAGCACGTCGTCTTGGAGTACGTGGACGTGAACACGATCATGGAAGTGATGGCGCTCGATGAACGATCTGGCGGAGGTGCTTCTGACGATGAGGTATCAGGTGATAACCGCCAGGACATGCTTCCATGCTGGAACCTCCCAAGGCCATTGAAACCTTTTGGTACGTGTTCATGTACGGAGATCATGGAAAGATGGATCCCAATGTGGCTGAGGCCGCGTACCAATACCTGGATAGCTTTAAGCCGGAAGAGCTTGAGAGTAAGCTGGCCAATATTCTTAAGGACGGTGACTCCATCGTCAAGGGACATTTTGCTCATCCTCCAGTGGTCTCTCAGGATGTGCTTGAGAAAATTAAAACTTCCAAGTATGAATCTCTCATGGATGTTGTAGGTCAGAGTGTTTCCCGAGAAATATTAGCTTACAGAAAAAGTAAATAGAAACGTGGAGAAAATAGCTAATGCTTTTATTATCTTTACAGATCTGACCGCGGTGACGAATACACTATAATATTTCATGTAGCAGTGGTGGTAAATTCTTATGAATACTTAGGGGATATTAACAAGCGAGCGGCTCCTGACACGTTAGCAGATCTTGTGAAATTAAACCAGATACATGAGATGTATGAGTGAAAAATCTTTTGAAAGCTGTTAAAATGATTTTAGTCATAAACATACACAAAATATGACTAAGTTAACCCGGTTACCGATCACACCCGATATCTCACTTATGCCATCCTGGAAGATCGAAAAAAGATCTCGAGGATGCCATCCTGAACGCGTTTCATCTCCACATCGACATCAGCTTTTCTCTCGCGCTCACTAAGGTCGACACGACAGGAAACGATCTCGTGTTGCTCACGGCAGCACAACGAAAAGAACTCTACAACAATGGCTCGCTCAGCATCGTCTACAATAAAGATCTTATTCTTAAGCACTGCATCTCTTCATGCATCGAGAAGAACTCCTCAAGTTAATGTACAGACCAACTGATGTGTAGAAACCACAAAACGCCCACTTTTTGTGTGAGCTGGTAAAGAAGTTGCACAAAATATTATTTGGCTACCCATCAGGTCTTCTCTCTAAATTGTCTAATCGATTATCGGATTTATCTCCGTTGAGATGAACTACGGTGTATCCCATGGGAAGCACTCCACGATGAGCTTCAAACAAAACGATGACGGTACATCGTGGATCTTATCCCACGTACAACAAATGAGCGATGGAGTATCCGGTGGTGCTGAATCTTACCACATGTATTATTTTAGTGCACACGCCACGTTCATCTCCATTCGTGTTAGCTTCGTAACTACTAAACACAGGATGAACTCTCCACGTCGTTTGCTCGCACAGTTGCATCGTGCTAAATTCTTGCCAGAACGTCGTTGAACACCGCTGAATATTATTTTAGTCGGTGGGTTGTTCTTAATTTTTCGTAGTAACATTGAATCGCTCTGATGTTTCGACCACCGCAGCGCTGACACACCTGGCGTTGACCTCGAACATCTTCCTGACTACTCACACAGGGTTTAAGTCTCTGACTTTCCTTGGCGACGAGGGCATTATGCTGCTGGCAATACTCTCTCAAGCATTGCCTTGTTCCACTTTTCCATGTTGCCCAGATGTAACCATGGACACACCTGTTTGATCCACGTAGAAGCATTTTATAACAAGCAATCAAACAAACAGTCGACAGACTATATATATATATATATATATATATATATATATATATATATATATATATATATATATATCATATATATATATATATATATATATATCATGCACTTAAAGAAACAGTCAACTTGACTATATACATGCATTACTGCTCAATGAGAACTTTCCGATCACAACAGTATAAAATATCTACAACGTTCTTTAACAAAAGAGAACTTTGACACTTTGATGATATACGTTAATCCATCGATGGCATTCACACTCTCGCAGACGGACACTACCGAGCCTAATCATCACAGCTATGTATTACGCACACACCAAAACCAACGCATCACGAGGCAACCCCATGTGGTCCAGAAGCTCCAACAAAAGTGGTCCAAAACCCCCATATCACAGTAGTATAAATTAACGAGGGTTCTCTCAAGCACTTTTTATCACGTAGAGATAAAGTGGTGCACAAGACTCTTGTTGTTGTTGTTGCTGTGTTGAATTATAGCGGTGTGCGTTATAATTCAACACAACAACAACAACAACAACAACAAACGTCTTCTGGACCACTTTGTCTCTACGTGATGAAAAGTGCTTGAGAGAGCCTCCGTTAATCTAGCACTTTTTATCACGTAGAGACAAGTGGTCCAGAAGACTCTTCCTATACTACTTTTAGACTCCCATCGCTGGAAATGACGTCAATATCACAAAAAAGACAGCAATGCATTATTTGCTTCAATGTCATTTTAGAGACAATATGACCGCACCAAACACGCAACACGAGTGATTGAGAAACAATTTAACAAACCAGCTGTTTATTTTAGTTAAGTTTTATTTTAGAGTTTGACTGAAATGCACGAATAATTAATCTGAACTTCGTCAACCTAACGGGGACTTAAGTAACAAACAATGATCAATGCGATAAAAATATGATGCTGATAGGAGATACGTTGCTGACACGTTGATCAGTTAACACTCCAACGTAAATAGTCAGACTTGGTAAATAACTGATAAACATTGTAATTAAGGAAACTTGTGTGTATATTTTATGATCCTCGAGTTTCGATCATAAGAAATATACCTAAACAAAAGAAGCGCAAGAAATATAAAATTCCAAAGTTTAGATTTGCTCACTGTAGTTCAAGCTCTGATTTCCCAAAACTATTTCCAACAGATCGAACTTATCCTTGGGAATCAAAGCACTCAAATATGAAAGTATTGTCATCTATTTTCTAAAGTGATGGCATAAGAGACATTTCTCTTTTTGCATCACTTTGAACCAATTGCCATTGATGCTGGCATCTTCGCTGGTACCAGGATCTTTTAATGGTAGTTTTGTAGATGCACGTACCACAGTGCGAGAAAGTTGCCAGTAGCTTCCCGCGGGTCATTGGTTCTTACCAGGTTTCCTCCTAGTTATTCCTCCTCCAAGCTATACTGGACGCCATATATAGCCCATCTTACGCAAAGAAATCGCGTTAAATCCCAAAACAACATTTCTTCTTGCTCGCTTGACCTTCTGTCTATCTCTTCGACATAGCGAGGCGTTGGTGGGTATGTTAGTGGCATATTTTTTTAAGAAATATTTCTTGCCGTGGCGTGCCTAGTATTCCTAGTCTGTCTCGAGTCGGTGTTTGTTTAAAACTTGTCATCTTTTTCCTATGTTATTTATAAATTCAGGGATGTTATTGTATGTCCTCCTCAGGTTTTTGTTTTTGGCCTCTGGTAAATCCTGATATGCGCTTCGTATACATATGTTTTTTTTTCTTCTGTTGTGTGTTTAATTCTGCCCTTTCCTGACCGTAACAGGGTAAAATGTTTGCCACGTGTTCGAGTGTTTCCAGAGTCAGGCGGTGTGGGTAATTCATACGTGTTACCCCTATTCTGTATTTTCATGCGCAACCTATTTTACATAACGTGCCACTTATTTCCAGATTAATTACAGAACGAACGAGCTCGTGCCACTAGTAAGAGAGCAACGCTGTTAAAATATAGATTTTTGACTGCCCTTCGCGTGCCACACAAAACCTCTTGACGTGCCACCTTTTGGCATGCGTGCCATAGGTTGTCGACCCCTGCTATAGGGTGTCCATTACCGCAAACGTGCTAAAGCAAAACCCTATCAATTGGGTGTCAATTACCGTTACTAAATCTAGATCATATGTTTCATCAGTTAGTTGTCCATTACCGTAATAGTACAAAAGCAAGAAGACATGTTTTATAAGAAGGGTGTACTAAAACTAGATCATATATGTTTTAAAAACAGATTGTCCATTACCTTACTGTACTAAAAGAAGATCATATATGTTATGAAATCAGAGTCAGTGGAACTTTACTCTGTGAGACCTAGTGAAAAATGTTAATTGTCCACTGTGGAGTTGACTGTTAAAATCAGATAGACTTTAACTGATCTGTGCGGTTAACTGTCACAACCAGATGGATTTTTCTAATTTGTGCGGATTTCACCTGTGGCAAGATTCGCGGCTGAGAGATCCGCACACGTGTTAGTTCATGATGGCAAAATAAACACAACGACAATGTTCGACAGGTGTTCCGCTATATAAAGGCCATTTATAGAAAGATAGTCATTAGAGGTCCTCAAAAATGTCCGTTATGAACGGTATTCGCTATATGGATGCCTCACTGTACATTCAAAATATAATCAAATAAAAAGAATGTCTTTATTATGAAGCCGCCAATGACAAATTAGAGCCTGTAAAGACAACAAATTTCACATGTATGTGGCCTTGAGAAAACTCCTTTAAGTATTGCAAGAACAGTGCATTGATTCTCCATGTCAGCTTAAATTGTAGAAGAAGCATGCACTATAAAATATGAGATCTCTTTGTTCAAAACGATTTCACAATAATGATGAGGAAGGTAGAGTCCATTTCTCAGTGAGACAGAACGAACACTATTACCATTTAGATTCATTCTCAGTGAGACAGAGCAAAGGAAATTACAATTTTGATCTAGAAACATATTATATGATTCACCTATTAACCATTATACAAGCAGACAAATCAGTCTTTCCATAATGGAAAGCCTCAGAACGCGCATTCCCGTTTCTCGAATACATCATCGTGTGATTAAAACGAATTGTCTGATTAATTCTCTCTCGAGCGCACGTTCGAGCATCGAAAACCAACATTCTAATTTCGAGAACGTGAGCTGTTGTTAGGTTATGATCCTGATGGGTTGCCAGAAAACTTCAATTGCTGCGAAGTGAAAGTAGCTCTTCTGTGAAGTGGAGATCCCACTATAGCATAATGGAGAGTTCGATTAAGTGAGTTAGCGAGACCAAGTGATTCAAAAGTGTCTTCATGCAGGCTGTATCGAGTTTGCGTGATCCAGCTTCCAGACGCAAACCGTTGTCATGTTATGGCTCCAATGGTTTGCCATAGGCGACCGCAATAGCCCGGATACACTCTATTTTATACCGTATTGTGAATTGCTGTTTTTCAAGGATACCGTACATAATGGTGAATGTCGATGGCCTCTACGTGTTCACTTGGAGCAAAGGATGTTCAAAGTACATGCTCTATTTGCCAGCGTTATAAAGTGGAGAATGGACACTAATTCATTGCCAGGTCAGGCAGACAGTGACATTACCTTTCACAGTAATGTTGCAACATCAGGACACAGTTCCTTTTAATGCAGAAGATGTGGGTTTATAGCAATAAAAGAACATTTAATTAGAAAAAAAACATTTTGTTCATGCATAACACAGAAAATCATTTTGGTCATACATAACACAGAAAAGTATTTTGGTCCTGCGTAACACAGAAACGAATTTTGCTTCTACATTGTACAGAGAAGTGAGTACATATATCTGACACAAGCAAGTGCGAACCTATATCTGACAAAGCAACACGAGGATATGAGACACATAAAATTGGTGACTTCAGTATGCAAGCACCAAACGGAACTCCTCAAATAACGAGTTCTTCACAATTAATTTGAATGTAATTACCTTTTTGTTCAAAGGCAGTGGAGAGATGTAGGTGTTCTATGGCACTGGCGTGATATGGGTGTTCTATGGCAGTGTTCTGCAATGGCGAGATAAAGGAGTTCTGTGGCAGTGGATAGATATAGGTGTCATGTGGTAGTGTCGAGATATAGGTGTTATGTGGCAGTTGCGAGATATAGGTGTTATATGGCAGTGGCGAGATAAAGGTGATATATGACAATTGCGACATATAGATGTTATATGGCAGTGGCGAGACAGAGATGAGCAAACTCGTGTTTAATATAACATTTGCATTGGGCTTGAATTTACTCCAGTATAAGAAATCATTAGTGCCAAAACTGAGGTAGCGTTTTGTGACACTAAACGGTGTCAACACTGAGGTAGCGTTGTTTGACACTATGTGGTGCTGAAATGTTACATCGACAACAAATTTCTAACACTTGAAATATAATCAACTTTCTTCACATCTCTCTCTCTCTCTCTCTCTCTCTCTCTCTCTCTCTCTCTCTCTCTCTCTCTCTCTCTCTCTTACTCTCTCTCTCATTTCGTTCCATTTTTTCGATGCAAATAACACCAGTGAAATACAATGTTACCGTGTCAATGAATTTGTGTGTGCCGTTGATTCGTCTGTCCTAACAACAGTTCACGTTCTCGAAATTAGAATGATCGTTTTCGATCC